>JAEIFO010000541.1:0-157692 GCA_018903695.1 Zaprionus gabonicus
GCACAGGCTAGGCACTGGCTAGACACCGGCTAGACACAGATTAGACACCGGCTAGACAGAGGCTATACTCTGGCTAGGCACAGGCTAGACACAGGCTATGCACAGGCTAGACAAAGGCTAGACACTGGCTAGGCACAGGCTAGGCACTGGCTAGACACTGGCTAGGCACACGCTATGCACATGCCTGTCTCAGGCAAGGCACAGGCTAGACACAGGCTAGACACTGGCTAGGCACAGGCTAGACACTGGCTAGGCACAGGCTATGCACATGCCAGTCACAGGCAAGGCACAGGCTAAACACAGGCTAGACACAGGCTAGACACAGGCTTGGCACAGACTAGACACAGGCTAGACACTGGCTAGGCACAGGCTAGACACAGGCTAGACACTGGCTAACCACAGGCTAGACACAAGCTAGAAACTGGCTAGGCACAGGCTAGGCACTGGCTAGACACTGGCTGGGCACAGGCTAGACACTGGCTAGGCACAGGCTAGGCACAGGCTAGACAAAGGCTGCACTGGCCAGGCACAGGCTAGGCACATGCCTGTCTCAGGCAAGGCACAGGCTAGACACAGGCTAGACACTGGCTAGGCAAAGGCTATGCACATGCCAGTCACAGGCAAGGCACAGGCTAGGCACAGGCTAGACACTGGCTAGGCACAGGGCAGTCACAGGCTAGGCACAGGCTAGACACCGGCTAGACACAGGCTATGCACAGGCTAGACAAAGGCTAGACAAAGGCTAGACACTGGCTAGGCACAGGCTAGGCACTGGCTAGACACTGGCTAGGCACAGGCTAGACACTGGATTGGCACAGACTAGACACTGGCTAAGCACAGGCTAGACACAAGCTAGAAACTGGCTATGCACAGGCTACACACAGGCTAGACACTGGCTGGGCACAGGCTAACCACTGGGTAGGCACAGGCTAGGCACAGGCTAGACAAAGGCTGCACTGGCCAGGCACAGGCTAGGCACATGCCTGTCTCAGGCAAGGCACAGGCTAGACACAGGCTAGACACAGGCTAGACACAGGCTAGGCACAGGCTAGGCACAGGCTAGGCACAGGCTAGTCACAGGCTAGACACCGGCTATACACTGGCTAGGCGCAGGCTAGACACAGGCTATGCACAGGCTAGACAAAGGCTAGACACTGGCTAGGCACAGGCTAGGCACTGGCTAGACACTGGCTAGGCACACGCTATGCACATGCCTGTCTCAGGCAAGGCACAGGCTAGACACAGGCTAGACACTGGCTACGCACAGGCTATGCACATGCCAGTCACAGGCAAGGCACAGGCTAGGCACAGGCTAGACACCGGCTAGACACAGATTAGACACAGGCTAGACAGAGGCTATACACTGGCTAGGCACAGGCTAGACACAGGCTATGCACAGGCTAGACAAAGGCTAGACACTGGCTAGGCACAGGCTAGGCACTGGCTAGACACTGGCTAGGCACACGCTATGCACATGCCTGTCTCAGGCAAGGCACAGGCTAGACACAGGCTAGACACTGGCTAGGCACAGGCTATGCACATGCCAGTCACAGGCAAGGCACAGGCTAAACACAGGCTAGACACAGGCTAGACACAGGCTTGGCACAGACTAGACACAGGCTAGACACTGGCTAGGCACAGGCTAGACACAGGCTAGACACTGGCTAGGCACAGGCTATGCACATGCCAGTCACAGGCAAGGCACAGGCTAGACACAGGCTAGACACTGGTAAGGCACAGGCTATGCACATGCCAGTCACAGGCAAGGCACAGGCCAGACACAGGCTAGACACAGGCTAGGCACTGGCTAGACACTGGCTAGGCACACGCTATGCACATGGCAGTCTCTGGCAAGGCACAGGCTAGACACTGGCTAGGCACACGCTATGCACATGCCAGTCTCAGGCAAGGCACAGGCTATGCACATGCCAGTCTCAGGCAAGGCACAGGCTAGACACAGGCTAGACACAGGCTAGACACAGGCTAGGCACAGGCTAGGCACAGGCTAGGCACAGGATAGGCACAGGCTAGACACAGGCTAGACACTGGCTAGGCACAGGCTATGCACATGCCAGTCACAGGCAAGGCACAGGCTAGACACAGTCTACACACTGACTAGGCGCAGGCTAGACACTGGATTGGCACAGACTAGACACTGGCTAAGCACAGGCTAGACACAAGCTAGAAACTGGCTAGGCACAGGCTACACACAGGCTAGACACTGGCTGGGCACAGGCTAGACACTGGCTAGGCACAGGCTAGGCACAGGCTAGACAAAGGCTGCACTGGCCAGGCACAGGCTAAGCACTGGCTAGACACAGGCTAGGCACAGGCTAGGCACAGGCTAGGCATTGGCTAGACACTGGCTAGGCACACGCTATGCACATGCCAGTCTCAGGCAAGGCACAGGCTAGACACAGGCTAGAAACTGGCTAGGCACTGGCTAGACACAGGCTAGGCACAGGCTAGGCACAGGCTAGGCATTGGCTAGACACTGGCTAGGCATTGGCTAGACACTGGCTAGGCACACGCTAGGCACAGGCTAGGCATTGGCTAGACACTGGCTAGGCACACGCTATGCACATGCCAGTCTCAGGCAAGGCACAGGCGAGACCCAGGCTAGACACTGGCTAGGCACACGCTATGCACATGCCAGTCTCAGGCAAGGCACAGGCTAGACACAGGCTAGAAACTGGCTAGGCACAGGCTAGACACAGGCTAGGCACAGGCTAGACACAGGCTAGACACTGGCTAGACTCTGGCTAGGGACACGCTTTGCACATGCCTGTCTCAGGCAAGGCACGGGCTATACACTGGCTAGGCACAGGCTAGACACAGGCTATGCACAGGCTAGACAAAGGCTAGACACTGGCTAGGCACAGGCTAGGCACTGGCTAGACTCTGGCTAGGCACACGCTATGCACATGCCTGTCTCAGGCAAGGCACGGGCTAAACACTGGCTAGACACAGGCTAGACACAGGCTAGACACATGCTAGACACAGGCTAGGCACAGGCTTGACACAGGCTAGACAGAGGCTATACACGGGCTAGGCACAGGCTAGAATCTGGCTATGCACAGGCTAGACAAAGGCTAGACACTGGCTAGGCACAAGCTAGGCACTGGCTAGACACTGGCTAGGCACAGGCTAGGCACAGGCTAGACACAGGCTAGACACTGGCTGGGCACAGGCTAGACACAGGTTAGACACAGGTTAGAGACTGGCTGGGCACAGGCTAGACACTGGCTAGGCACTGGCTAGGTACAGGCTATGCACATGCCAGTCACAGGCAAGGCACAGGCTAGACACAGGCTAGACACTGGCTAGGCACAGGCTAGACACTGGCTTGGCACAGACTAGACACTGGCTTGGCACAGACTAGACACTGGCTTGGCACAGACTAGACACAGGCTAGGCACAGGCTAGGCACTGGCTAGACACTGGCTAGGCACACGCTATGCACATGCCAGTCTCAGGCAAGGCACAGGCGAGACCCAGGCTAGACACTGGCTAGGCACACGCTATGCACATGCCAGTCTCAGGCAAGGCACAGGCTAGACACAGGCTAGAAACTGGCTAGGCACAGGCTGGACACTGGCTAGGCACAGGCTATGCACATGCCAGACTCAGGCAAGGCACAGGCTAGACACAGGCTAGACACAGGCTAGACAGACGCTATACACAGGCTAGACACAGGCTTGACACAGGCTAGACAGAGGCTATACACGGGCTAGGCACAGGCTAGAATCTGGCTATGCACAGGCTAGACAAAGGCTAGACACTGGCTAGGCACAAGCTAGACACAGGCTAGACACTGGCTAGGCACAGGCTAGACACAGGCTAGACACTGGCTAGGCACAGGCTATGCACATGCCAGTCACAGGCAAGGCACAGGCTATGCACATGCCAGTCACAGGCAAGGCACAGGCTAGACACAGGCTAGACACAGGCTAGGCACTGGCTAGACACTGGCTAGGCACACGCTATGCACATGGCAGTCTCTGGCAAGGCACAGGCTAGACACTGGCTAGGCACACGCTATGCACATGCCAGTCTCAGGCAAGGCACAGGCTATGCACATGCCAGTCTCAGGCAAGGCACAGGCTAGACACAGGCTAGACACAGGCTAGACACAGGCTAGGCACAGGCTAGGCACAGGCTAGGCACAGGATAGGCACAGGCTAGACACAGGCTAGACACTGGCTAGGCACAGGCTATGCACATGCCAGTCACTGGCAAGGCACAGGCTAGACACAGTCTAGACACTGGCTAGGCGCAGGCTAGACACTGGATTGGCACAGACTAGACACTGGCTAAGCACAGGCTAGACACAAGCTAGAAACTGGCTAGGCACAGGCTACACACAGGCTAGACACTGGCTGGGCACAGGCTAGACACTGGCTAGGCACAGGCTAGACAAAGGCTGCACTGGCTAGACAAAGGCTGCACTGGCCAGGCACAGGCTAAGCACTGGCTAGACACAGGCTAGGCACAGGCTAGGCACAGGCTAGGCACAGGCTAGGCACAGGCTAGGCATTGGCTAGACACTGGCTAGGCACACGCTATGCACATGCCAGTCTCAGGCAAGGCACAGGCTAGACACAGGCTAGAAACTGGCTAGGCACTGGCTAGACAGAGGCTAGGCACAGGCTAGGCACAGGCTAGGCATTGGCTAGACACTGGCTAGGCACACGCTAGGCACAGGCTAGGCATTGGCTAGACACTGGCTAGGCACACGCTATGCACATGCCAGTCTCAGGCAAGGCACAGGCGAGACCCAGGCTAGACACTGGCTAGGCACACGCTATGCACATGCCAGTCTCAGGCAAGGCACAGGCTAGACACAGGCTAGAAACTGGCTAGGCACAGGCTAGACACAGGCTAGGCACAGGCTAGAAACAGGCTAGGCACAGGCTTGACACAGGCTAGACAGAGGCTATACACGGGCTAGGCACAGGCTAGAATCTGGCTATGCACAGGCTAGACAAAGGCTAGACACTGGCTAGGCACAAGCTAGGCACTGGCTAGACACTGGCTAGGCACAGGCTAGCCACAGGCTAGACACAGGCTAGACACTGGCTGGGCACAGGCTAGACACAGGTTAGACACAGGTTAGAGACTGGCTGGGCACAGGCTAGACACTGGCTAGGCACAGTCTATACGCTGGCTAGGCACAGGCTAGACACAGGCTAGACACTGGCTAGGCACAGGCTAGGCACTGGCTAGACACTGGCTAGGCACTGGCTAGGCACACGCTATGCACATGCCAGTCTCAGGCAAGGCACAGGCTAGACACAGGCTAGACACAGGCTAGACACTGGCTAGGTACAGGCTATGCACATGCCAGTCACAGGCAAGGCACAGGCTAGACACAGGCTAGACACTGGCTAGGCACAGGCTAGACACTGGCTTGGCACAGACTAGACACTGGCTTGGCACAGACTAGACACTGGCTTGGCACAGACTAGACACAGGCTAGGCACAGGCTAGGCACAGGCTAGACACTGGCTAGGCACACGCTATGCACATGCCAGTCTCAGGCAAGGCACAGGCTTGACCCAGGCTAGACACTGGCTAGGCACACGCTATGCACATGCCAGTCTCAGGCAAGGCACAGGCTAGACACAGGCTAGACACTGGCTGGGCACTGGCTGGGCACAGGCTAGACACTGGCTAGGCACAGGCTATGCACATGCCAGACTCAGGCAAGGCACAGGCTAGACACAGGCTAGACACAGGCTAGACAGACGCTATACACAGGCTAGACACAGGCTTGACACAGGCTTGACACAGGCTAGACAGAGGCTATACACGGGCTAGGCACAGGCTAGAATCTGGCTATGCACAGGCTAGACAAAGGCTAGACACTGGCTATGCACAAGCTAGGCACTGGCTAGACACTGGCTAGGCACAGGCTAGGCACAGGCTAGACACAGGCTAGACACTGGCTGGGCACAGGCTAGACACTGGCTAGGCACAGTCTATACGCTGGCTAGGCACAGGCTAGACAAAGGCTGGACACAGGCTAGAAACTGGCTAGGCACAGGCTAGGCACAGGCTAGGCACAGGCTAGGCACAGGCTAGGCACAGGCAAGGCACAGGCTAGGCACAGGCTAGGCACTGGCTAGACACTGGCTAGGCACACGCTATGCACATGCCAGTCTCAGGCAAGGCACAGGCTATACCCAGGCTAGACACTGGCTAGGCACACGCTATGCACATGCCAGTCTCAGGCAAGGCACAGGCTAGACACAGGCTAGAATCTGGCTAGGCACAGGCTAGACACTGGCTGGGCACTGGCTGGGCACAGGCTAGACACTGGCTAGGCACAGGCTATGCACATGCCAGACTCAGGCAAGGCACAGGTTAGACACAGGCTAGACACAGGCTAGACAGAGGCTATACACAGGCTAGACACAGGCTTGACACAGGCTTGACAGAGGCTATACACGGGCTAGGCACAGGCTAGAATCTGGCTATGCACAGGCTAGACAAAGGCTAGACACTGGCTAGGCACAAGCTAGGCACTGGCTAGACACTGGCTAGGCACAGGCTAGACACAGGCTAGACACTGGCTGGGCACAGGCTAGACACTGGCTAGGCACAGTCTATACGCTGGCTAGGCACAGGCTAGACACAGGCTAGACACAGGCTAGACAAAGGCTGGACACTGGCTAGGCACAGGCTAGGCACTGGCTAGACACTGGCTAGGCACTGGCTGGGCACACGCTATGCACATGCCAGTCTCAGGCAAGGCACAGGCTAGACACAGGCTAGACACAGGCTAGACACAGGCTAGGCAAAGGCTAGGCACAGGCTAGGCACAGGCTAGGCACAGGCTAGGCACAGGCTAGGCACAGGCTAGGCACAGGCTAGGCACAGGCTAGGCACTGGCTAGACACTGGCTAGGCACACGCTATGCACATGACAGTCTCAGGCAAGGCACAGGCTAGACCCAGGCTAGACACTGGCTAGGCACACGCTATGCACATGCCAATCTCAGGCAAGGCACAAGCTAGACACAGGCTAGAAACTGACTAGGCACAGGCTAGACACAGGCTAGACACTGGCTGGACACTGGCTGGGCACAGGCTAGACACTGGCTAGGCACAGGCTATGCACATTCCAGACTCAGGCAAGGCACAGGCTAGACACAGGCTAGACACTGTGTAGGCACAGGCTATGCACATGCCAGTCACAGGCAAGGCACAGGCTAGACACAAGCTAGACACTGGCTAGGCACAGGCTAGACACTGGCTTGGCACAGGCTACACACTGGCTTGGCACAAACTAGACACTGGCTAAGCACAGGCTAGACACAGGCTAGAAACTGGCTAGGCACAGGGTAGACACAGGCCAGACACTGGCTGGGCACAGGCTAGACACTGGCTAGGCACAGGCTATACACTGGCTAGGCACAGGCTAGACACAGGCTATGCACAGGCTAGACAAAGGCTAGACACTGGCTAGGCACAGGCTAGGCACTGGCTAGACTCTGGCTGGGCACACGCTATGCACATGCCTGTCTCAGGCAAGGCACGGGCAAAACACAGGCTAAACACAGGCTAGACACAGGCTAAACACATGCTAGACACAGGCTAGACACAGGCTTGACAAGGCTAGACAGAGGCTATACACGGGCTAGGCACAGGCTAGACACAGGCTAGACACAGGCTAGACACAGACTAGACACTGGCTAAGCACAGGCTAGACACAGGATAGACACAGGCTAGACTCTGGCTATGCACAGGCTAGACAAAGGCTAGACACTGGCTAGGCACAGGCTAGGCACTGGCTAGACACTGGCTAGGCACACGCTATGCACATGCCTGTCTCAGGCAAGGCACAGGCTAGAAACAGGGTACACACTGGCTAGGCACAGGCTATGCACATGCCAGTCACAGGCAAGGCACAGGCTAGGCACAGGCTAGACACCGGCTAGACACAGATTAGACACAGGCTAGACAGAGACTATACACTGGCTAGGCACAGGCTAGACACAGGCTATGCACAGGCTAGAGAAAGGCTAGACACCGGCTAGGCACAGGCTAGGCACTGGGTAGACACTGGCTAGGCACACGCTATGCACATGCCTGTCTCAGGCAAGGCACAGGCTAGACACAGGCTAGACACTGGCTAGGCACAGGCTATGCACATGCCAGTCACAGGCAAGGCACAGGCTAAACACAGGCTAGACACAGGCTAGACACAGGCTTGGCACAGGCTAGACACAGGCTAGACACTGGCTAGGCACAGGCTAGACACAGGCTAGACACTGGCTAGGCACAGGCTATGCACATGCCAGTCACAGGCAAGGCACAGGCTAGACACAGGCTAGACACTGGTAAGGCACAGGCTATGCACATGCCAGTCACAGGCAAGGCACAGGCTAGACACAGGCTAGACAAAGGCTAGGCACTGGCTAGACACTGGCTAGGCACACGCTTTGCGCAAGCCAGTCTCTGGCAAGGCACAGGCTAGACACAGGCTAGACACAGGCTAGGCACTGGCTAGGCACAGGCTAGGCACAGGCTAGGCACAGGCTAGGCACAGGCTAGACACAGGCTAGACACTGGCTAGGCACACGCTATGCACATGCCAGTCTCAGGCAAGGCACAGGCTAAACACTGGCTAGGCACAGGCTATGCACATGCCAGTCTCAGGCAAGGCACAGGCTAGACACAGGCTAGACACAGGCTAGGCACAGGCTAGGCACAGGCTAGGCACAGGCTAGGCACAGGTTAGGCACAGGCTAGGCACAGGCTAGGCACAGGCTAGACACTGGCGAGGCACAGGCTAGACACAGGCTAGACACTGGCTAGGCACAGGCTAGACACTGGATTGGCACAGACTAGACACTGGCTAAGCACAGGCTAGACACAAGCTAGAAACTGGCTAGGCACAGGCTACACACAGGCTAGACACTGGCTGGGCACAGGCTAGACACTGGCTAGGCACAGGCTAGGCACAGGCTAGACAAAAACTGCACTGGCCAGGCACAGGCTAGGCACTGGCTGGACACAGGCTAGGCACAGGCTAGGCACAGGCTAGGCATTGGCTAGACACTGGCTAGGCACACGCTATGCACATGCCAGTCTTAGGCAAGGCACAGGCTAGACCCAGGCTAGACACTGGCTAGGCACACGCTATGCACATGCCAGTCTCAGGCAAGGCACAGGCTAGACACAGGCTAGAAACTGGCTAGGCACAGGCTAGACACAGGCTAGACACTCGCTGGGCACAGGCTAGACACTGGCTAGACACAGGTTAGACACAGGCTAGACACAGGCTAGACACAGGCTAGACACAGGCTAGACACAGGCTAGACACAGGCTAGACACAGGCTAGACACAGGCTAGACACAGGCTAGGCACACGCTATGCACATGCCAGTCTCAGGCAAGGCACAGGCTAGACATAGGCTAAACATTGGGTAGGCACAGGCTATGCACATGCCAGTCACAGGCAAGGCACAGGCTAGGCATAGGCTAGGCACAGGCTAGGCACAGGCTAGGCACAGGCTAGACACAGGCTAGACACTGGCTAGACTCTGGCTAGGCACACGCTATGCACATGCCTGTCTCAGGCAAGGTACGGGCTAAACACAGGCTAGACACAGGCTAGACACAGGCTAGACACATGCTAGACACAGGCTAGACACAGGCTTGACACAGGCTAGACAGAGGCTATACACGGGCTAGGCACAGGCTAGAATCTGGCTATGCACAGGCTAGACACTGGCTAGGCACAAGCTAGGCACTGGCTAGATACTGGCTAGGCACAGGCTAGGGACAGGCTAGACACAGGCTAGACACTGGCTGGGCACAGGCTAGACACTGGCTAGGCACAGTCTATACGCTGGCTAGGCACAGGCTAGACACAGGCTAGACACTGGCTAGGCACAGGCTAGACACTGGCTTGGCACAGACTAGACACTGGCTTGGCACAGCCTAGAAACTGGCTAAGCACAGGCAAGGCACAGGCTAGACACCGGCTAGACAGAGGCTATACACTGGCTAGGCACAGGCTAGACAAAGGCTATGCACAGGCTAGACAAAGGCTAGACACTGGCTAGGCACAGGCTAGGCACTGGCTAGACACTGGCTAGGCACACGCTATGCACATGCCTGTCTCAGGCAAGGCACAGGCTAGACACAGGCTACACACTGGCTAGACACAGATTAGACACAGGCTAGACAGAGGCTATACACTGGCTAGGCACAGGCTAGACACAGGCTATGCACAGGCTAGACAATAGCTAGACACTGGCTAGGCACAGGCTAGGCACTGGCTAGACTCTGGCTAGGCACACGCTGTGCACATGCCTGTCTCAGGCAAGGCACGGGCTAAACACAGGCTAAACACAGGCTAGACACAGGCTAAACACATGCTAGACACAGGCTAGACACAGGCTTGACAAGGCTAGACAGAGGCTATACACGGGCTAGGCACAGGCTAGACACAGGCTAGACACAGGCTAGACACAGACTAGACACTGGCTAAGCACAGGCTAGACACAGGATAGACACAGGCTAGACTCTGGCTATGCACAGGCTAGACAAAGGCTAGACACTGGCTAGGCACTAACTAGACACTGGCTAGGCACTAACTAGACACTGGCAAGGCACACGCTATGCACATGCCAGTCTCAGGCAAGGCACAGGGTAGACACAGGCTAGACACTGGCTGGGCACAGGCTAGACACTGGCTAGGCACAGGCTAGACACAGGCTACACATTGGCTAGGCATAAGCTATGCACATGCCAGTCACAGGCAAGGCACAGGCTAAACACCGGCTAGACACCGTCAAGACACAGTCTAGACACAGGCTAGACAGAGGCTACACACTGGCTAGACACGGGCTAGACTCTGGCTATGCACAGGCTAGACAAAGGCTAGGCACTAACTAGACACTGGCTAGGCACTAACTAGACACTGGCAAGGCACATGCTATGCACATGCCAGTCTCAGGCAAGGCACAGGCTAGACACAGGCTAGACACTGGCTAGGCACAGGCTATGCACATGCCAGTCACAGGCAAGGCACAGGCTAGACTTAGGCTAGACACTGGCTAGGCACAGGCTAGACACTGGCTTGGCACAGACTAGACACTGGCTTGGCACAGGCTAGACACAGGCTATGCACAGGCTAGACAAAGGCTAGACACTGGCTAGGCACAGGCTTGGCACTGGCTAGACACTGGCTAGGCACACGCTATTCACATGCCTGTCTCAGGCAAGGCACAGGCTAGAAACAGGGTACACACTGGCTAGGCACAGGCTATGCACATGCCAGTCACAGGCAAGGCACAGGCTAGGCACAGGCTAGACACCGGATAGACACAGATTAGACACAGGCTAGACAGAGACTATACACTGGCTAGGCACAGGCTAGACACAGGCTATGCACAGGCTAGAGAAAGGCTAGACACTGGCTAGGCACAGGCTAGGCACTGGCTAGACACTGGCTAGGCACACGCTATGCACATGCCTGTCTCAGGCAAGGCACAGGCTAGACACAGGCTAGACACTGGCTAGGCACAGGCTATGCACATGCCAGTCACAGGCAAGGCACAGGCTAAACACAGGCTAGACACAGGCTAGACACAGGCTTGGCACAGGCTAGACACAGGCTAGACACTGGCTAGGCACAGGCTAGACACAGGCTAGACACTGGCTAGGCACAGGCTATGCACATGCCAGTCACAGGCAAGGCACAGGCTAGACACAGGCTAGACACTGGTAAGGCACAGGCTATGCACATGCCAGTCACAGGCAAGGCACAGGCTAGACACAGGCTAGACAAAGGCTAGGCACTGGCTAGACACTGGCTAGGCACACGCTTTGCGCATGCCAGTCTCTGGCAAGGCACAGGCTAGACACAGGCTAGACACAGGCTAGGCACAGGCTAGGCACAGGCTAGGCACAGGCTAGGCACAGGCTAGGCACAGGCTAGGCACAGGCTAGACACAGGCTAGACACTAGCTAGGCACACGCTATGCACATGCCAGTCTCAGGCAAGGCACAGGCTAGGCACAGGCTAGGCACAGGCTAGGCACAGGCTAGGCACAGGCTAGGCACAGGCTAGACACAGGCTAGACACTGGCTAGGCACAGGCTATGCACATGCCAGTCACTGGCAAGGCACAGGCTAGACACAGGCTAGACACTGGCTAGGCACAGGCTAGACACTGGATTGGCACAGACTAGACACTGGCTAAGCACAGGCTAGACACAAGCTAGAAACTGGCTAGGCACAGGCTACACACAGGCTAGACACTGGCTGGGCACAGGCTAGACACTGGCTAGGCACAGGCTAGGCACAGGCTAAACAAAGGCTGCACTGGCCAGGCACAGGCTAGGCACTGGCTGGACACAGGCTAGGCACAGGCTAGGCACAGGCTAGGCATTGGCTAGACACTGGCTAGGCACACGCTATGCACATGCCAGTCTCAGGCAAGGCACAGGCTAGACCCAGGCTAGACACTGGCTAGGCACACGCTATGCACATGCCAGTCTCAGGCAAGGAACAGGCTAGACACAGGCTAGAAACTGGCTGGGCACAGGCTAGACACAGGCTAGACACTCGCTGGGCACAGGCTAGACACTGGCTAGACACAGGTTAGACACAGGCTAGACACAGGCTAGACACAGGCTAGACACAGGCTAGACACAGGCTAGACACAGGCTAGACACAGGCTAGACACAGGCTAGGCACACGCTATGCACATGCCAGTCTCTGGCTAGGCACAGGCTAGACACAGGCTATGCACAGGCTAGACAAAAGCTAGACACTGGCTAGGCACAGGCTAGGCACTGGCTAGACTCTGGCTAGGCACACGCTGTGCACATGCCTGTCTCAGGCAAGGCACGGGCTAAACACAGGCTAAACACAGGCTAGACACAGGCTAAACACATGCTAGACACAGGCTAGACACAGGCTTGACAAGGCTAGACAGAGGCTATACACGGGCTAGGCACAGGCTAGACACAGGCTAGACACAGGCTAGACACAGACTAGACACTGGCTAAGCACAGGCTAGACACAGGATAGACACAGGCTAGACTCTGGCTATGCACAGGCTAGACAAAGGCTAGACACTGGCTAGGCACTAACTAGACACTGGCTAGGCACTAACTAGACACTGGCAAGGCACACGCTATGCACATGCCAGTCTCAGGCAAGGCACAGGGTAGACACAGGCTAGACACTGGCTGGGCACAGGCTAGACACTGGCTAGGCACAGGCTAGACACAGGCTACACATTGGCTAGGCATAAGCTATGCACATGCCAGTCACAGGCAAGGCACAGGCTAAACACCGGCTAGACACCGTCAAGACACAGTCTAGACACAGGCTAGACAGAGGCTACACACTGGCTAGACACAGGCTAGACTCTGGCTATGCACAGGCTAGACAAAGGCTAGGCACTAACTAGACACTGGCTAGGCACTAACTAGACACTGGCAAGGCACACGCTATGCACATGCCAGTCTCAGGCAAGGCACAGGCTAGACACAGGCTAGACACTGGCTAGGCACAGGCTATGCACATGCCAGTCACAGGCAAGGCACAGGCTACGCTTAGGCTAGACACTGGCTAGGCACAGGCTAGACACTGGCTTGTCACAGACTAGACACTGGCTTGGCACAGGCTAGACACAGGCTATGCACAGGCTAGACAAAGGCTAGACACTGGCTAGGCACAGGCTTGGCACTGGCTAGACACTGGCTAGGCACACGCTATGCACATGCCTGTCTCAGGCAAGGCACAGGCTAGAAACAGGGTACACACTGGCTAGGCACAGGCTATGCACATGCCAGTCACAGGCAAGGCACAGGCTAGGCACAGGCTAGACACCGGATAGACACAGATTAGACACAGGCTAGACAGAGACTATACACTGGCTAGGCACAGGCTAGACACAGGCTATGCACAGGCTAGAGAAAGGCTAGACACTGGCTAGGCACAGGCTAGGCACTGGCTAGACACTGGCTAGGCACACGCTATGCACATGCCTGTCTCAGGCAAGGCACAGGCTAGACACAGGCTAGACACTGGCTAGGCACAGGCTATGCACATGCCAGTCACAGGCAAGGCACAGGCTAAACACAGGCTAGACACAGGCTAGACACAGGCTAGACACAGGCTTGGCACAGGCTAGACACAGGCTAGACACTGGCTAGGCACAGGCTAGACACAGGCTAGACACTGGCTAGGCACAGGCTATGCACATGCCAGTCACAGGCAAGGCACAGGCTAGACACAGGCTAGACACTGGTAAGGCACAGGCTATGCACATGCCAGTCACAGGCAAGGCACAGGCTAGACACAGGCTAGACAAAGGCTAGGCACTGGCTAGACACTGGCTAGGCACACGCTTTGCGCATGCCAGTCTCTGGCAAGGCACAGGCTAGACACAGGCTAGACACAGGCTAGACACAGGCTAGGCACAGGCTAGGCACAGGCTAGGCACAGGCTAGGCACAGGCTAGGCACAGGCTAGACACAGGCTAGACACTAGCTAGGCACACGCTATGCACATGCCAGTCTCAGGCAAGGCACAGGCTAAACACTGGCTAGGCACAGGCTATGCACATGCCAGTCTCAGGCAAGGCACAGGCTAGACACAGGCTAGACACAGGCTAGGCACAGGCTAGGCACAGGCTAGGCACAGGCTAGGCACAGGCTAGGCACAGGCTAGGCACAGGCTAGGCACAGGCTAGGCACAGGCTAGGCACAGGCTAGGCACAGGCTAGGCACAGGCTAGGCACAGGCTAGGCACAGGCTAGGCACAGGCTAGGCACAGGCTAGGCACAGGCTAGACACAGGCTAGACACTGGCTAGGCACAGGCTATGCACATGCCAGTCACTGGCAAGGCACAGGCTAGACACAGGCTAGACACTGGCTAGGCACAGGCTAGACACTGGATTGGCACAGACTAGACACTGGCTAAGCACAGGCTAGACACAAGCTAGAAACTGGCTAGGCACAGGCTACACACAGGCTAGACACTGGCTGGGCACAGGCTAGACACTGGCTAGGCACAGGCTAGGCACAGGCTAAACAAAGGCTGCACTGGCCAGGCACAGGCTAGGCACTGGCTGGACACAGGCTAGGCACAGGCTAGGCACAGGCTAGGCACAGGCTAGGCACAGGCTAGGCATTGGCTAGACACTGGCTAGGCACACGCTATGCACATGCCAGTCTCAGGCAAGGCACAGGCTAGACCCAGGCTAGACACTGGCTAGGCACACGCTATGCACATGCCAGTCTCAGGCAAGGCACAGGCTAGACACAGGCTAGAAACTGGCTGGGCACAGGCTAGACACAGGCTAGACACTCGCTGGGCACAGGCTAGACACTGGCTAGACACAGGTTAGACACAGGCTAGACACAGGCTAGACACAGGCTAGACACAGGCTAGACACAGGCTAGACACAGGCTAGACACAGGCTAGACACAGGCTAGGCACACGCTATGCACATGCCAGTCTCTGGCAAGGCACAGGCTAGACACAGGCTAGACACTGGCTAGGCACAGGCTATGCACATGCCAGTCTCAGGCAAGGCACAGGCTAGACATAGGCTAGACATTGGGTAGGCACAGGCTATGCACATGCCAGTCACAGGCAAGGCACAGGCTAGGCATAGGCTAGGCACAGGCTAGGCACAGGCTAGACACAGGCTAGACACTGGCTAGACTCTGGCTAGGCACACGCTATGCACATGCCTGTCTCAGGCAAGGTACGGGCTAAACACAGGCTAGACACAGGCTAGACACAGGCTAGACACATGCTAGACACAGGCTAGACACAGGCTTGACACAGGCTAGACAGAGGCTATACACGGGCTAGGCACAGGCTAGAATCTGGCTATGCACAGGCTAGACAAAGGCTAGACACTGGCTAGGCACAAGCTAGGCACTGGCTAGATACTGGCTAGGCACAGGCTAGGCACAGGCTAGACACAGGCTAGACACTGGCTGGGCACAGGCTAGACACTGGCTAGGCACAGTCTATACATGGCTGGCTAGGCACAGGCTAGAGGCACAGGCTAGACAAAGGCTGGACACTGGCTAGGCACAGGCTAGGCACTGGCTAGACACTGGCTAGGCACTGGCTAGGCACAGTTCGCTATGTACAGCAGTCTCAGGAAGACAAAGGTTGATTAAAAGCAATATTGTAAAGTCCCACGTCGAGTTCACATGCATTTTAACGTCACGAGGTAAAGTTGATTAAAAGCAATGGGCTATTTTAACACAGGGAAATTTGGTATTAGTGGGACAAACGTCCCTTTTATTTTAAAGTATTCTACGAAGCAGGGATGGTCCCGCTTTATTCGGATTCAAAATTGAGAGTGTTCTCTTAACCTACATACAAAGGCTTTCTTAGGCTAAGTCAATGGAGCTGCGCTGCCCGCGTAGCCGGCAGCGCTTCGACGCTTATATGTATATCTTATGTATATCTTATGTATACGAATTGTCGCCAAGAGACGACGTTGGAGGAGACGGAGTGTCATGTGCACACATAGTACGCGATCAGCGCATAGCCAGCGTGAGAATGCTGACTATGCAATTATGCATGTTAGGCTCCAAGTGGATGTTCATATTACACATGCACTTGGGCCGGGTTGTTTATGTAAACATTGCAACAAAGTGCTACAATGTATTAATGTATATTCAATGTATGAATATATGTCTATGTAGATATCTGTGCATATCACATCTCCCTCCTTTTTAAAATAACGTAATATTATGGAGTTATTTTCTATGTTTATTTTTTTTTATTTTTTTTTTTTTTTATTTGTTATTATTTTTTTTTTTTTTTTTGTTTGTTCGTTCTTTTTTTTTTTTAATTGTTTTTTTTTTTTTTTTTTTTTTTTTTTTTTTATATTAATCTTAAACAATTTTATATATATATATATATTTTTTTTTTATTTTTTTTTTTATATATTGTTTTTTTTTTTTGTTTTGTGTTCTTATATGCTTAATATTGTTTTTTTTTTTGTTCTTTTAAGTTCTTATAAAATTTAAGAATAAATGTGCTTGTTTTAAATGTTATTTATTTAATAAAAGAAATTATTTAAAAAAATGTTCTTATGGGTGGCCAACCCTACAAAATATATTAGGAAGTAAAAATTTTTAACCTATCTTTATGGACTATCTGTTTTTTATTTCTATTTCCTACAATTGTAATGTTATCGTTATCTCCTATTTCTCCTACTGTATAGGGTCCTAAATAGTTATTTTCCAATTTGTGACCTGTCTCATTCTTAACTAATACTTTATCTCCTATTTTTAACTCAAAGTTATTTGTATTCCTATCGTATCTTAGTTTCCTGTCGGCTTTTGCCTTTTCTAACATATGTCTAGCTCTTTTATAAGCTATTTCTAATCTAACTTTAACTTCTTTAGAATAGTCATCCATGTTATAAATGGGATCTATTCTGTCTATTTTATTAAAATCTGTGAACTGTCTTGGCAATCTTCCAAATACTAGTTCATATGGACAATATTCGTGAACTACTGATGGTGTTGTGTTGAAACAATAAGTAAAATATTGAATCCATACATCCCAATCAGTTTTGTCAACAGATATGTACGAGCGAACATACTCGTTAAATGTTCTGTGACTTCGTTCTATTGTTCCTAATGTCTGATGATGATGTGCTGCTGAAGTAATATTTTTTATTTTCATATACTTGCAGAGATCGTTTACGATTTGGTTTTTATATTCTGTTCCCATGTCCGTAATGATTGTTTTCATTGGACCGTACTTCAGAATAAAGTTTTCGAAAATAGCCTTAGCAACTGATTTTGCGCTTTTATTTGGTATGGGTACCGTTACCAAATATTTTGTTAAATCACAAATGATAGTGACAGCATACTCATTTCCATCTTCTGATCTTGGAAGTGGACCAATGGTATCTATCAAAACTATATCAAATGCTGTTGCTGGTGTTTCTGTTAAAGTCATTGGCGTTTTCGTGTGTTTCAACGTTTTCGCTTGTTGGCATTTTAAACATGTCTTAACATATTTGCTTATTGCCTTTGTCATTTGTGGCCAGTAATAAAAATTTTTTATTTTCTTCAGGGTTCTAGAAATTCCTGAATGACCTCCTTCTGACGGATCGTCATGATATTTAGACAGTATTGCTTGTATTTGAACCATATCATTTTTATCTATCTTAGTCACCTTGTTTAATAGCGCTATCTTTAAATTCTTTAATATTTCATTGCCCTTTTCTTTAAAATTCTTTATAGTGACAAACTCGAAGATTTGTTCACTTGGTGACAATTGTGTTTGAATGATTTTATTTATTCTTGCTTCTTCATTAAGCCTTTGAAAAAACTGATCTAAATCGATTTTTTCATTAGAATAAAAATTAGTCATATCAAAACGTGTTATAATATTTTTGCCTCTTTTTAACAAACACTTATGTTTGTCTATTTTGAGAACAACATATTTTCTGGCGTCAATATTATTGACTACCTGATAGATATTGGGCATTTCTTTATTTTCTTTCTTATTTTCTGGTTCATGCAATTTTTCACCTGCGCAGGTATTTTTCTGTCTTTTTGAAGCTCTCGTTTCGACCTTCATTATTTGTCTATTAATTTGTTTAAGCTCTCCGATAGTTATTCGGGAAAGAGCATCTGCTATATAATTATTTTTCCCCTTGAGATATTCTACCGTAAAATCATATTCTTCAAGATCCAGACGCATTCTGGTTAACTTGGAACTCGGGTTTCTCATTGAGAAAAGATATGATAGTGGCCTATGGTCACTCTGTACTAAGAAATGCCTACCATATATATATGGTCTAAAATGATTTATTGCCCAATGAATAGCTGCTAGTTCTTGCTCTGTAGTGGACTTATTACTTTCGCCTTTTGTAAAGGTTCTTGAAGCGTATGCCACTGGTAGCTGTTGACCGTTATGGTCCTGAGATAGTACCGCTCCACATGCCTGTTTACTGGCATCTGTGGTTATGCAAAATTGTTTGCTGAAATCTGGGTACTGAAGAAGTGTTGGTTTCATTAATTCCCTTTTAAGATACTCGAATGCTTCGTTACATTCGCTTGTCCATTCAAATGGAACGTTCTTTTTGCAAAGCCTCGTTAAGTGGCGTGATTTCTCAGAGAAATTTTTAATAAATCTTCTGTAATAATTGCAAAATGCTACAAATCGTCTAGACTCGTCTGCATTTGTTGGTTGTGGGTAGTTTTTAATTACCTCATATTTAGAGTCATCTGGTAATATACCTTTATCAGTACATTTATGACCTAAATATGTAACCTCTTTCATAAAGAAAGTGCATTTTTCTGGATGTAGCTTTAAATTATGTTGTCTACATAATTTGAAAACGTCGGTTAAATTCTTAAGCATGTGCTTTTCAGAACAACCTATGACTACTAAATCATCCATATACAGAAATGCTTGCGAAGGCTGTAAGCCTGTGAATGCAAGTGTCATCATTCTTTGAAATGAATTAGGAGCTATTTTTAAACCAAATGGTAGTCGCGTGTAGCGATAAGCACCTGTTGAAGTTGAGAATGATGTTATGTTTCTGGACTTTTCGTCTAATTCTATCTGATGGAATCCTGACATAAGATCCAGGCACGAGAAATATTTTGCTCGTCCTAATTGATCAAGAATATCTTCTATTCTTGGAAGTGGGAATTTATCTGCTAGTAGCTTCTTATTTATTTGACAATAGTCAACTACTAATCGCCATCTTTTTTCCGCCGAATTAGGCAGTGATTTCTTGGGTACCAAGAGAAGTGGGCTATTATATTCTGATATAGACGGCTCAACAATACCATCTTTTATCAGTTTGTCAACTTGCCTTTGAATTTCTGGCTTTTGACTTTCTGGCATTCTATAATTCTTAATGTATACAGGGGTCTTATCATTCAATCTCAATTTTTGCCTATAGAAATTATTAGCTGATATGGTTTCTGTTTCGAGACCAAAAATATCGCTATATTCGGTGCATAATTTAGTTAGATCGTTTTTAAATAACGACGGAAATTTAAGAAGTTTTAATACTTCTGAAGTTCTATGTGGGCTATTACTTATATTTGCATTATAAACATCATAATCGTCTAATGATTCGCTTTTTATATTTGCGCTGTTTACAATAGCGTCTTTTTCTGTTGTATTTATAATGCGAATCAACACGTTCTGAGTGTTTACTAGTGCACTTGCTACTATTATACCAGGTTGCAACTCCTGGTTGGGGATTAGAACATCGGTGTCAGTAGACCTTAGGCGAATCTTTCGAATCACTTCGGATCTAGCTGGCAAAACTATTTCATTATCAAATGAGTGTATTATAGGAATATTTATATTCCTGAAATTATTAGGCCTTAGGGTTAACCAATCTTCTTGGTCGTGGAATTCTAAAATACAATTGTATTTCTTTATGAAGTCCAAGCCAATTATACCATCCCCTGGTATAGGAAAATTGTCAGGTACGATATGGAATTCATATGGTATTGCTGCATTTGCAACACACATTTCCAAATTTATAGTACCTAAAGACTGAATTGTCCCTTGCCCTATGCCTGATATATTGGTTTTGTTTCTTGAATTTAAACTATTTAAATTGTTATTTCTGCATTTAAGCAGTGAAATTTCTGCACCTGTATCTAATAAAAGAGTTACCATTGAATTGGTACTCATATTTTTTAGCTGAATAAAAATGCTTAAATTGAGATTGATTTTGTACAGTTTCACTGTTGGCTGTTGCTCAAGGGGGCCGTCGGGTTTTCCGACTGTACATTTCTTACACTATTATTATTGTTATTTCTATTGTTTTGATTTTGGTTTTGGTTACCCCTGTAGTAACCTCCACCTCTGTTATTGTTCTGGTTACCGCCGCGTCCTTTATTTCCTCCGCGGTAACCACCTCGGCTTCTATAATTATTATTGTAATTATTATAATTTCCTCGGCCATTACCTCTATTTTGGTAATTTCCTCGGTTATTATTTCCTCGAAAGTGTCCTCTACTGTTATAGAATAACACACTATTCGAGTTGCCGGTCATTTCCGTACAGCAGTGTATATATTTTTCAATCACACTATTCATTGTGTTGAAATTTCCTGCCTCTAGTATGGTCTTGAGCTTATCGTGCTCACAGTTCTTTGTCATTGCAGTGATCGCTTCTTTTGTAGCGAATTTATCTGCATTGTTAGAATCTAGACCATCATCTATGTAGGCTGCCTCAAGCGACCTACGTAGGTTTTCTATTTCCGTTGTGTATTGCGCTGCAGTTTTGCCACGCTGTTGTGTATTAAGCAATTTAGCTTTTATGACATCAGGCGATTCGCCTTTAACTGATGCCTTTAATACACTTATTATACCGATAATGGTCGTTTCATTTTCAACTTTGTATGATAAAGGACCAATTATCTTTGTCTTGATTACCTCTACTGCTAGCATCTCCTGATCTCCTTTTGTGAGATCTGTTAAACGGAGAGCAGTGAGGAATCGATTTAGATTCACTTTCTTGCCGTCAAACTCAGGTATTGTGGACGAAATTTGTCGCACATATTCCCTTGACGTAGCGGCAGAGTCTGTCATTGTGATTCTTTTTTGTGTATTACTTGAACTTGAACTTGTATCAGAGTTTTCTTCTTCTGACAATTCAGGTAATGTTATTACCGCTGGAATTGAAAGATCGTGAAGATCCTCTTTTTTAATGTCCAATTCAAAGTCTTCTATGCTTTCTATTTCTTGGTTTAGTGTAGAGACTACAGGCGTGTTAAAAATAGTGGGTATGGTTACCTCCAAGCTATGTCTGGTTTTGACATTTAATAAGTTCTCGCGAAACTTATTTAGAAACTTCACTGCCTGTGTTAAATGACTTGTCGTTAGTCGTTCTTTTTCTGAACAAATTAATTGGCGTGCTTCATTAAAGCATTCTACCAATATCTGTGCATGCTTATTAAGAGTGCTCTGTCGCACTTCTCTATTTTGAGTAATGCACTTGTACGACTTGTCAAAATTAACTTTGATTTCTTTAAGTTCTTTTCTTATTTCTTGCCAGTCCATTTATGTATTATAAATTTATCTGTGCAAGAGAACTTTGTAAATCGTTGTCTCTCCTAAATAGATATTATCTTCAATTACTTGTTGTATTTTTACATACGGTAAAATCGATAATACCTTTGCCTTTTCGAGTTTCGAACAATGAAACAGGGGACTTGTATACAAGTCGAACGTATCTATGTATTCTGCCTCGAATTCGTGTACACTTATAAATGTACGAAATTTACTTAAGATCTGGATTGATCTTAGTATAAATAGAGGCTCCCTTCTTAAAGTTTCCTCGATAACATCTTCCATAATAATAAAAGAAATTTTTTTCTTTTTGTATTTATTTAAAGAAGAGAAGGTTCCTTTGAGCTTATAGCATTTAAGATTAACTTAAACGTCTGGGTTTAGGACGTTTTCAAAATGCATTCTAGCGTCAAAGTCGAGCTCAGCTATTTCTTGCAGTTCTTCTGCATTTATGGTAAGCCAACAATAGGCAGTAAATCTAACCGATACAAAAATGCGTGAGTAAAAACGCCCTAAAATGGTGGCGTAAATACTGGCATACTGATATATGTTTATAATCATATTTAAATCAGTTATATTTGGGTTATATGTGTTTAATTTTTATTGACTGTTTTCAGTCGTTTTATTAAGACTCTCGGGACTCTCTTCAGAATCCTCGTTATCTCTGTCGTTGGTATGTTAGGTGTTATTGAACGTTTGCGCATTTGCTCGTCCAAAAATCTTTCCATATCATTCCAAACGCTATCTTCTATGATGCCTAAGCATTCTCCTAGTATCTGTTCTATATTACTCATCCTGTATATATATTTTGTATTGTATTTATCTTCTTTTTTTTTTTTTATTTAAAAATTTTTGAACACATTTATTCTTTTAATTTTAATGTATTTTGACAATATTTTGTTTTCATTTTTTTTTTTTTTAAATTTTATCTAGATCGTTGGCTCTGCTCTCATATTTCTTTTTTAAACATTTATTATGGAGCTTATACAATTTAATGAGCGCATTTACGATCATAATTGTGGCAATTATGCCAAGGATCAGAGTGATCCAGTCTAAATTATAGGTTCCTACTTCTACTTTATTTATTACATTTGCAGTAGAATCTACTGCCTTAGCATCTATTAGACCCATATCGGGCACAAAGCTTAATTTATATTTTTGTTTCTTATTTCTATCTAATTCCCTATCGCTTCCTATAACAAAATCTACTTTATAGATTTTGTTACCTATAGTCGACATACATATGTCTTCCTCCCTATAGGGCGTTTGGCTATACAGGCCAAACTCTTACCGGGCAAAGAAGTTTTTGCTCGATTTTACAATAGTTTTACAATTTTTAAGATCTTAATATAATATTATTTATTATTTATTTTAGTTGTGCGTTCTTTGTAACGCTGTCGGTTCCTCGGTGTGGTTGCTTCCTTAATGGCTCAGCTTGGAACGCTGGCGGTGCCGGTGCTGGCTGCACAGGCTGTTTAATGTTGTTGTTCTTCATTTCTGTCCATCGTTGCCGTAGTGTGCGGATAGCGCACCACAGTTTGTACCAGTCCCACGTTGACGTAGTGTGCGGATTGCGCACCACGTTTTCATCTGGTAATCCCACGTTGCCGTAGTGTGCGGACTGCGCACCACGTTTTCCTGTGTCAGCTGGTCGTCGCCGGTGTTGGCACGCTGACACTCCCTCGCTGCTTCACTTTTTATTGATTGGGTTCCCCGGGTTGATACAGTGTTTGCAAGTATGCTCGCAAAACGGACTGTATAGGGGACCCTCGCAATCGTCGGGGCACCTTTTGGAGAAGTGTGGGAGGCCGATTTTCTGCGGTGGTGGAACTTTTTCTTTAGTAATCACTTTTATATTATTATCTGAGTGAGCGGTGGTGTGGGACTTTCTTTCTTTCAAAAAATTGGTGAGGTGGTCCAGCTCTGTTTGCAGTTTCTGAGCTGTCGACCACGGGGGCGCTGGAGTTTTAGTGAATAATAGCCACTTTAAGTGCGCTATTCTTTTGTTCACTTTCGTCTGTACTCCGCCCCTATTTTTGCCCATCACACTCACGCACTCTACTCACTCAGATTTTCTTATGTGATCCACCGCAGTTTTTTTTTTTTTTTTTTTTAAGGCTCCTGCCTCACGGTCGCCATGTAAAGTCCCACGTCGAGTTCAGTTGCGTTGTAACGTCTCGAGATAAAGTTGATTAAAAGCAATGGGCCCACACATATTTTAACACAGGGAAATTTGGTATTAATGGGACAAACGTCCCTTTTATTTTAAAGTATTCTACGAAGCAGGGATGGTCCCGCTTTATTCGGATTCAAAATCGAGAGTGTTCTCTTAACCTACATACAAAGGCTTTCTTAGGCTAAGTCAATGGAGCTGCGCTGCCCGCGTAGCCGGCAGCGCTTCGACGCTTATATGTATATCTTATGTATATCTTATGTATACGAATTGTCGCCAAGAGACGACGTTGGAGGAGACGGAGTGTCATGTGCACACATAGTACGCGATCAGCGCATAGCCAGCGTGAGAATGCTGACTATGCAATTATGCATGTTAGGCTCCAAGTGGATGTTCATATTACACATGCACTTGGGCCGGGTTGTTTATGTAAACATTGCAACAAAGTGCTACAATGTATTAATGTATATTCAATGTATGAATATATGTCTATGTAGATATCTGTGCATATCACACTATGCACATGCCAGTCTCAGGCAAGGCACAGGAGACACCCCCGCGAAAAACCCCCCCAAACAACCCCAAACAAACCCCCCCCCCAGAAAAAACAAAGACAAAAAAAACAAAAAAAAAAAACGAGGAAAAAAGAAAAAAAATAGGCACAGGCAAGGCACAGGCTAGGCACTGGCTAGACACTGGCTAGGCACACGCCATGCACATGCCAGTCTCAGGCCAGGCACAGGCTAGACACAGGCTAGACACTGGCTAGGCACAGGCTATGCACATGGCAGTCTCAGGCTAGACACAGGCTTGACACAGGCTAGACACTGGCTAGGCACAGGCTATGCACATGCCAGACTCAGGCAAGGCACAGGCTAGACACAGGCTAGACACTGGGTAGGCACAGGCTATGCACATGCCAGTCACAGGCAAGGCACAGGCTAGACACAGGCTAGACACTGGCTAGGCACAGGCTAGACACTGGCTTGGCACAGGCTACACACTGGCTTGGCACAAACTAGACACTGGCTAAGCACAGGCTAGACACAGGCTAGAAACTGGCTAGGCACAAGGTAGACACAGGCTAGACACTGGCTGGGCACAGGCTAGACACTGGCTAGACACAGGCTATACACTGGCTAGGCACAGGCTAGACACAGGCTATGCACAGGCTAGACAAAGGCTAGGCACCCGCTATGCACATGCCTGTCTCAGGCAAGGCACGGGCTAAACACAGGCTAAACACAGGCTAGACACAGGCTAGATACAGGCTAGACACAGGCTAGAGACAGGCTAGACACAGGCTAGACACAGGCTAGACACAGGCTAGACACAGGCTAGACACAGGCTAGACACAGGCGAGACACAGGCTAGACACAGGCTAGACACAGGCTAGACACAGGCTAGGCACAGGCTAGGCACAGGCCACGCACAGGCTAGGCACAGGCTAGACACCGGCTAGACACCGTCAAGACACAGACTAGACACAGGCTAGACACAGGCTATACACTGGCTAGACACAGGCTATGCACAGGCTAGACACTGGCTAGGCACAGGCTAGGCACTGGCTAGGCACTGGCTGGGCACTGGCTAGACACTGGCTAGGCACACGCTATGCACATGCCTGTCTCAGGCAAGGCACAGGCTAGACACAGGCAAGACACAGGCTAGACACTGGCTAGACACAGGCTAGGCACTGGCTAGACACTGGCTAGGCACACGCCATGCACATGCCAGTCTCAGGCAAGGCACAGGCTAGACACAGGCTAGACACTGGCTAGGCACAGGCTATGCACATGGCAGTCTCAGGCAAGGCACAGGCTAGACACAGGCTAGACACTGGCTAGGCACAGGCAATGCACATGCTAATCACAGGCAAGGCACAGGCTAGAAACAGGCTAGACACTGGCTAGGCACAGGCAAGACACTGGCTTGGCACAGACTAGACACTGGCTAAGCACAGGCTAGACACTGGCTAGAAACTGGCTAGGCCCAGGCTAGACACAGGCTAGACACTGGCTGGGCACAGGCTAGACACTGGCTAGGCACAGGCTATGCACATGCCAGTCACAGGCAAGGCACAGGCTAGACACAGGCTAGACACAGGCTAGGCACAGGCTAGACAAAGGCTAGACACTGGCTAGGCACAGGCTAGGCACTGGCTAGACACGGGCTAGGCACTGGCTAGACACGGGCTAGGCACACGCTATGCACATGCCTGTCTCAGGCAAGGCACAGGCTAGACACAGGCTAGACACAGGCTAGACACATGCTAGACACAGGCTAGACACAGGCTTGACACTGGCTAGGCACAGGCTAGGCACTGGCTAGACACTGGCAAGGCACACGCTATGCACATGCCAGTCTCAGGCAAGGCACAAGCTAGTCACAGGCTAGACACTGGCTAGGCACAGGCTAGACTCTAGCTATGCACAGGCTAGACAAAGGCTAGACACTGGCTAGGCACAGGCTAGAATCTGGCTATGTACAGGCTAGACAAAGGCTAGACACTGGCTAGGCACAGGCTAGGCACTGGCTAGACACTGGCAAGGCACACGCTATGCACATGCCAGTCTCAGGCAAGGCACAGGCTAGTCACAGGCTAGACACTGGATAGGCACAGGCTATGCACATGCCAGTCACAGGCAAGTCACAGGCTAGACACCGGCTAGTCTCAGGCAAGACACAGTCTAGACACAGTCTAGACAGAGGCTACACACTGGCTAGGCACAGGCTAGACTCTGGCTATGCACAGGCTAGACAAAGGCTAGACACTGGCTAGGCACAGGCTAGATACTGGCTTGACACAGACTAGACACTGGCTAAGCACAGGCTAGGCACAGGCTAGACTCTGGCTATGCACAGGCTAGACAAAGGCTAGACACTGGCTAGGCACAGGCTAGATACTGGCTTGGCACAGACTAGACACTGGCTAGGCCCAGGCTAGACACAGGCTAGACACTGGCTGGTCACAGGCTAGACACTGGCTTGGCACAGGCTATACACTGGCTAGGCACAGGCTAGACACACGCTATGCACAGGCTAGACACACGCTATGCACAGGCTAGACACTGGCTAGACACTGGCTAGGCACAGGCTAGACACTGGCTTGGCACAGACTAGACACTGGCTAAGCACAGGCAAGACACAGGCTAGAAACTGGCTAGGCACAGGCTAGACACAGGCTAGACACTGGCTGGGCACAGGCTAGACACTGGCTAGGCACAGGCTTGACACTGGCTAGGCACATGCTAGGCACTGGCTAGACACGGGCTAGGCACACGCTATGCACATGCCTGTGTCAGGCAAGGCACAGGCTAGACACTGGCTAGGCACAGGCTATGCACATGCCAGTCACAGGCATGGCACAGGCTAGACACAGGCTAGACACTGGCTAGGCACAGGCTAGACACTGGCTTGGCACAGACTAGACACTGGCTAAGCACAGGCAAGACACAGGCTAGAAACTGGCTAGGCACAGGCTAGACACAGGCTAGACACTGGCTGGGCACAGGCTAGACACTGGCTAGGCACAGGCTATGCACATGCCAGTCACAGGCAAGGCACAGGCTAGACACAGGCTAGACACAGGCTAGGCACAGGCTAGACAGAGGCTAGACACTGGCTAGGCACAGGCTATGCACATGCCAGTCACAGGCAAGGCACAGGCTAGACACAGGCTAGACACAGGCAAGGCACAGGCTAGACACAGGCTAGACACAGGCTAGACACAGGCTAGACACAGGCTAGGCACAGGCTAGACACAGGCTAGACACAGGCTAGGCAGAGGCTAGGCACAGGCTAGGCACAGGCTAGGCACAGGCTAGGCACAGGCTAGGCACTGGCTAGACACAGGCTAGGCACTGGCTAGACACTGGCTAGGCACACGCTATGCACATGCCAGTCTCAGGCAAGGCACAGGCTAGACCCAGGCTAGACACTGGCTAGGCACAGGCTAGAATCTGGCTATGTACAGGCTAGACAAAGGCTAGACACTGGCTAGGCCCAGGCTAGACACAGGCTAGACACTGGCTGGGCACAGGCTAGACACTGGCTAGGCACAGGCTATACACTGGCTAGGCACAGGCTAGACACACGCTAGGCACAGGCTAGACACACGCTATGCACAGGCTAGACACTGGCTAGACACTGGCTAGACACTGGCTAGGCACAGGCTAGGCACTGGCTAGACACGGGCTAGGCACACGCTATGCACATGCCTGTGTCAGGCAAGGCACAGGCTAGACACTGGCTAGGCACAGGCTATGCACATGCCAGTCACAGGCATGGCACAGGCTAGACACAGGCTAGACACTGGCTAGGCACAGGCTAGACACTGGCTTGGCACAGACTAGACACTGGCTAAGCACAGGCAAGACACAGGCTAGAAACTGGGTAGGCACAGGCTAGACACAGGCTAGACACTGGCTGGGCACAGGCTAGACACTGGCTAGGCACAGGCTATGCACATGCCAGTCACAGGCAAGGCACAGGCTAGACACAGGCTAGACACAGGCTAGGCACAGGCTAGACAGAGGCTAGACACTGGCTAGGCACAGGCTATGCACATGCCAGTCACAGGCAAGGCACAGGCTAGACACAGGCTAGACACAGGCAAGGCACAGGCTAGACACAGGCTAGGCACAGGCTAGACACAGGCTAGACACAGGCTAGACACAGGCTAGACACAGGCTAGGCACAGGCTAGGCACAGGCTAGGCACAGGCTAGGCACAGGCTAGGCACAGGCTAGGCACTGGCTAGACACAGGCTAGGCACTGGCTAGACACTGGCTAGGCACACGCTATGCACATGCCAGTCTCAGGCAAGGCACAGGCTAGACCCAGGCTAGACACTGGCTAGGCTCACGCTATGCACATGCCAGTCTCAGGCAAGGCACAGGCTAGACACAGGCTAGAAACTGGCTAGGCACAGGCTAGACACAGGCTAGACACAGGCTTGACACTGGCTGGGCACTGGCTGGGCACAGGCTAGACACTGGCTAGGCACAGGTTAGACACAGGCTAGACACAGGCTAGACACAGGCTAGACACAGGCTAGACACAGGCTAGACACAGGCTAGACACAGGCTAGACACAGGCTAGACACAGGCTTGACACAGGCTAGACACAGGCTAGACACACGCTATGCTCATGCCAGTCTCAGGCAAGGCACAGGCTAGACACAGGCTAGACACTGGCTAGGCACAGGCTATGCACATGCCAGACTCAGGCAAGGCACAGGCTAGACACAGGCTAGACACTGGGTAGGCACAGGCTAGAAACTGGGTAGGCACAGGCTATGCACATGCCAGTCACAGGCAAGGCACAGGCTAGACACTGGCTAGGCACAGGCTAGACACTGGCTTGGCACAGGCTAGACACTGGCTTGGCACAGGCTACACACTGGCTTGGCACAAACTAGACACTGGCTAAGCACAGGCTAGACACAGGCTAGAAACTGGCTAGGCTTAGGGTAGACACAGGCTAGACACTGGCTGGGCACAGGCTAGACACTGGCTAGGCACAGGCTATACACTGGCTAGGCACAGGCTAGACACAGGCTATGCACAGGCTAGACAAAGGCTAGACACTGGCTAGGCACAGGCTAGGCACTGGCTAGACTCTGGCTAGGCACACGCTATGCACATGCCTGTCTCAGGCAAGGCACGGGCTAAACACAGGCTAAACACAGGCTAGACACAGGCTAAACACATGCTAGAAACAGGCTAGACACAGGCTTGACAAGGCTAGACAGAGGCTATACACGGGCTAGGCACAGGCTAGAATCTGGCTATGCACAGGCTAGACACAGGCTAGACACAGGGTAGACACAGGCTAGACACAGACTAGACACTGGAAAGCACAGGCTAGACACAGGATAGACACAGGCTAGACTCTGGCTCTGCCCAGGCTAGACAGAGGCTAGACACTGGCTAGGCACTAACTAGACACTGGCTAGGCACTATGCACTATGCACATGCCAGTCACAGGCAAGTCACAGGCTAGACACCGGCTAGTCTCAGGCAAGACACAGTCTAGACACAGTCTAGACAGAGGCTACACACTGGCTAGGCACAGGCTAGACTCTGGCTATGCACAGGCTAGACAAAGGCTAGACACTGGCTAGGCACAGGCTAGATACTGGCTTGGCACAGACTAGACACTGGCTATGCACAGGCTAGACAAAGGCTAGACACTGGCTAGGCACAGGCTGAGCACTGGCTAGACACTGGCTAGGCACACGCTATGCACATACCAGTCTCAGGCAAGGCACAGACTGGGCACTGGCTAGACACTGGCTAGGCACACGCTATGCACATACCAGTCTCAGGCAAGGCACAGGCTAGACACAGGCTAGACACAGGCTAGACACAGGCTACACACTGGCTAGGCACAGGCTAGATACTGGCTTGGCACAGATTAGACACTGGCTAAGCACAGGCTAGACACAGGCTAGAAACTGGCACAGGCAAAACACAGGCTAGACACTGGCTGGGCACAGGCTAGACACTGTATAGACACCGTCAAGACACAGTCTAGACACAGGCTAGACAGAGGCTACACACTGGCTAGGCACAGGCTAGACTCTGGCTATGCACAGGCTAGACAAAAGCTAGACACTGGCTAGGCACAGGCTGGGCACTGGCTAGACACTGGCTAGGCACACGCTATGCACATACCAGTCTCAGGCAAGGCACAGGCTGGGCACTGGCTAGACACTGGCTAGGCACACGCTATGCACATACCAGTCTCAGGCAAGGCACAGGCTAGACACAGGCTAGACACTGGCTAGGCACAGGCTATGCACATGCAAGTCACAGGCAAGGCACAGGCTAGACACAGGCTAGACACTGGCTTGGCACAGACTAGACACTGGCTAAGCTCAGGCTAGACACAGGCTAGAAACTGGCTAGGCACAGGCTAGACACAGGCTAGACACTGGCTGGGCACAGGCTTGACACTGGCTAGGCACAGGCTAGACACTAGCTAGGCACAGGCTAGACACAGGCTAGACACAGGCTAGGCCCAGGCTAGACACAGGCTAGACACTGGGTGGGCACAGGGTAGACACTGGCTAGGCACAGGCTATACACTGGCTAGGCACTGGCTTGGCACAGGCTAGACACTGGCTTGGCACAGGCTACACACTGGCTTGGCACAAACTAGACACTGGCTAAGCACAGGCTAGACACAGGCTAGAAACTGGCTAGGCTTAGGGTAGACACAGGCTAGACACTGGCTGGGCACAGGCTAGACACTGGCTAGGCACAGGCTATACACTGGCTAGGCACAGGCTAGACACAGGCTATGCACAGGCTAGACAAAGGCTAGACACTGGCTAGGCACTGGCTAGGCACTGGCTAGACTCTGGCTAGGCACACGCTATGCACATGCCTGTCTCAGGCAAGGCACGGGCTAAACACAGGCTAAACACAAGCTAGACACAGGCTAAACACATGCTAGAAACAGGCTAGACACAGGCTTGACAAGGCTAGACAGAGGCTATACACGGGCTAGGCACAGGCTAGAATCTGGCTATGCACAGGCTAGACACAGGCTAGACACAGGCTAGACACAGGGTAGACACAGGCTAGACACAGACTAGACACTGGAAAGCACAGGCTAGACACAGGATAGACACAGGCTAGACTCTGGCTCTGCCCAGGCTAGACAGAGGCTAGACACTGGCTAGGCACTAACTAGACACTGGCTAGGCACTAACTAGACACTGGCTAGGCACCAACTAGACACTGGCAAGGCACACGCTATGCACGTGCCAGTCTCAGGCAAGGCACAGGGTAGACACAGGCTAGACACTGGCTGGGCACAGGCTTGACACTGGCTAGGCACAGGCTAGACACAGGCTAGACATTGGCTAGGCACAAGCTATGAACATGCCAGTCACAGGCAAGGCACAGGCTAGACACCGGCTAGACACCGTCAAGACACAGTCTAGACACAGGCTAGACAGAGGCTACACACTGGCTAGGCACAGGCTAGACTCTGGCTATGCACAGGCTAGACAAAGGCTAGGCACTAACTAGACACTGGCTAGGCACAAACTAGACACTGGCAAGGCACACGCTATGCACATGCCAGTCTCAGGCAAGACACAGGCTAGACACAGGCTAGACACTGGCTAGGCACAGGCTAGACACAGGCTAGACACTAACTAGGCACAGGCTAGACACTGGCTTGGCACAGACTAGACACTGGCTAAGCTCAGGCTAGACACAGGCTAGAAACTGGCTAGGCACAGGCTAGACACAGGCTAGACACTGGTTGGGCACAGGCTTGACACTGGCTAGGCACAGGCTAGACACTAGCTAGGCACAGGCTAGACACAGGCTAGACACGGGCTAGGCCCAGGCTAGACACAGGCTAGACACTGGCTGGGCACAGGATAGACACTGGCTAGGCACAGGCTATACACTGGCTAGGCACAGGCTAGACACACGCTATCCACAGGCTAGACACACGCTATGCACATGCCTGTGTCAGGCAAGGCACAGGCTAGACACTGGCTAGGCACAGGCTATGCACATGCCAGTCACAGGCATGGCACAGGCTAGACACAGGCTAGACACTGGCTAGGCACAGGCTAGACACTGGCTTGGCACAGACTAGACACTGGCTAAGCACAGGCAAGACACAGGCTAGAAACTGGCTAGGCACAGGCTAGACACAGGCTAGACACTGGCTGGGCACAGGCTAGACACTGGCTAGGCACAGGCTAGACACAGGCTAGACACAGCAGGCTAGACACTGGCTGGGCACAGGCTAGACACTGGCTAGGCACAGGCTATGCACATGCCAGTCACAGGCAAGGCACAGGCTAGACACAGGCTAGACACAGGCTAGGCACAGGCTAGACACAGGCTAGACACTGGCTAGGCACAGGCTATGCACATGCCAGTCACAGGCAAGGCACAGGATAGACACAAGCTAGACACAAGCTAGGCACAGGCTAGACACAGGCTAGACACAGGCTAGACACAGGCTAGACACAGGCTAGACACAGGCTAGACACAGGCTAGGCACAGGCTAGGCACAGGCTAGGCACAGGCTAGGCACAGGCTAGGCACAGGCTAGGCACACGCTATGCATATGCCAGTCTCAGGCAAGGCACAGGCTAGACCCAGGCTAGACACTGGTTAGGCTCACGCTATGCACATGCCAGTCTCAGGCAAGGCACAGGCTAGACACAGGCTAGAAAGTGGCTAGGCACAGGCTAGACACAGGCTAGACACAGGCTTGACACTGGCTGGGCACTGGCTGGTCACAGGCTAGACACTGGCTAGGCACAGGTTAGACACAGGCTAGACACAGGCTAGACACAGGCTAGACACAGGCTAGACACAGGCTTGACACAGGCTAGACACAGGCTAGGCACACGCTATGCACATGCCAGTCTCAGGCAAGGCACAGGCTAGACACAGGCTAGACACTGGCTAGGCACAGGCTATGCACATGCCAGACTCAGGCAAGGCACAGGCTAGACACAGGCTAGACACTGGGAAGGCACAGGCTATGCACATGCCAGTCACAGGCAAGGCACAGGCTAGACACTGGCTAGGCACAGGCTAGACACTGGCTTGGCACAGGCTACACACTGGCTTGGCACAAACTAGACACTGGCTAAGCACAGGCTAGACACAGGCTAGAAACTGGCTAGGCTTAGGGTAGACACAGGCTAGACACTGGCTGGGCACAGGCTAGACACTGGCTAGGCACAGGCTATACACTGGCTAGGCACAGGCTAGACACAGGCTATGCACAGGCTAGACAAAGGCTAGACACTGGCTAGGCACAGGCTAGCCACTGGCTAGACTCTGGCTAGGCACACCCTATGCACATGCCTGTCTCAGGCAAGGCACGGGCTAAACACAGGCTAAACACAGGCTAGACACAGGTTAAACACATGCTAGAAACAGGCTAGACACAGGCTTGACAAGGCTAGACAGAGGCTATACACGGGCTAGGCACAGGCTAGAATCTGGCTATGCACAGGCTAGACACAGGCTAGACACAGGCTAGACACAGGAAAGACACAGACTAGACACTGGCTAAGCACAGGCTAGAAACAGGATAGACACAGGCTAGACTCTGGCTCTGCACAGGCTAGACAGAGGCTAGACACTGGCTAGGCACTAACTAGACACTGGCTAGGCACTAACTAGACACTGGCAAGGCACACGCTATGCACATGCCAGTCTCAGGCAAGGCACAGGGTAGACACTGGCTGGGCACAGGCTTGACACTGGCTAGGCACAGGCTAGATACAGGCTAGACATTGGCTAGGCACAAGCTATGCACATGCCAGTCACAGGCAAGGCACAGGCTAGACACCGGCTAGACACCGTCAAGACACAGTCTAGACACAGGCTAGACAGAGGCTACACACTGGCTAGGCACAGGCTAGACTCTGGCTATGCACAGGCTAGACAAAGGCTAGGCACTAACTAGACACTGGCTAGGCACAAACTAGACACTGGCAAGGCACACGCTATGCACATGCCAGTCTCAGGCAAGGCACAGGCTAGACACAGGCGAGACACTGGCTAGGCACAGGCTATGCACATGCCAGTCACAGGCAAGGCACAGGCTAGACACAGGCTAGACACAGGCTAGACACTGGTAAGGCACAGGCTATGCACATGCCAGTCACAGGCAAGACACAGGCTAGACACAGGCGAGACACAGGCTAGGCACTGGCTAGACACTGGCTAGGCACAGGCTAGACACTGGCTTGGCACAGACTAGACACTGGCTTGGCACAGACTGGACACTGGCTAAGCACAGGCAAGACACAGGCTAGAAACTGGCTAGGCACAGGCTAGACACTGGCTGGGCACAGGCTAGACACTGGCTAGGCACAGGCTAGACACAGGCTAGACACAGGCTAGACACAGACTAGACACTGGCTAAACACAGGCTAGACACAGGCTAGACACATGCTAGACACTGGCTAGGCACAGGCTATGCACATGCCAGTCACAGGCAAGGCACAGGCTAGACACAGGCTAGACACAGGCTAGACACAGGCTAGACACAGGCTGGACACAGGCTAGACACAGGCTAGACACAGGCTAGACACAGGCTTGACACAGGCTAGACACAGGCTAGACACAGGCTAGACACAGGCTAGACACAGGCTAGACACAGGCTAGACACAGGCTAGACACAGGCTAGACACAGGCTAGACACAGGCTAGACACAGGCTAGACACAGGCTAGACACAGGCTAGACACAGGCTAGGCACAGGCTAGGCACAGGCTAGGCACAGGCTAGGCACAGGCTAGGCACAGGCTAGGCACAGGCTAGGCACAGGCTAGGCACAAGCTAGGCACAGGCTAGGCACAGGCTAGACACCGGCTAGGCACCGTCAAGACACAGACTAGACACAGGCTAGACAGAGGCTATACACTGGCTAGGCACAGGCTAGACACAGGCTATGCACAGGCTAGACACTGGCAAGGCACAGGCTACGCACTGGCTAGACACTGGCTGGGCACTGGCTAGACACTGGCTAGGCACATGCTATGCACATGCCTGTCTCAGGCAAGGCACAGGCTAGACACAGGCTAGACACAGGCTAGACACAGGCTAGACACAGGCTAGACACAGGCTAGACACTGGCTAGACACAGGCTAGGCACAGGCTAGGCACAGGCTAGGCACTGGCTAGACACTGGCTAGGCACACGCTATGCACATGCCAGTCTCAGGCAAGGCACAGGCTAGACACAGGCTAGACACTGGCTAGGCACAGGCTATGCACATGGCAGTCTCAGGCAAGGCACAGGCTAGACACAGGCTAGACACTGGCTAGGCACAGGCTATGCACATGCCAGTCACAGGCTAGACACAGGCTAGACACTGGCTGGGCACAGGCTTGACACTGGCTAGGCACAGGCTATACACTGGCTAGGCACAGGCTAGACACAGGCTATGCACAGGCTAGACAAAGGCTAGACACTGGCTAGGCACAGGCTAGGCACTGGCTAGACACGGGCTAGGCACACGCTATGCACATGCCTGTCTCAGGCAAGGCACAGGCTAGACACAGGCTAGACACAGGCTAGACACATGCTAGACACAGGCTAGACACAGGCTTGACACTGGCTAGGCACAGGCTAGACACTGGCTAGGCACACGCTATGCACATGCCAGTCTCAGGCAAGGCACAGGCTAGACACAGGCTAGACACTGGCTAGGCACAGGCTATGCACATGGCAGTCTCAGGCAAGGCACAGGCTAGACACAGGCTAGACACTGGCTAGGCACAGGCTATGCACATGCCAGTCACAGGCTAGACACAGGCTAGACACTGGCTGGGCACAGGCTTGACACTGGCTAGACACTGGCTTGGCACAGACTAGACACTGGCTAAGCACAGGCTAGACACAGGCTAGAAACTGGCTAGGCCCAGGCTAGACACAGGCTAGACACTGGCTGGGCACAGGCTTGACACTGGCTAGGCACAGGCTATACACTGGCTAGGCACAGGCTAGACACAGGCTATGCACAGGCTAGACAAAGGCTAGACACTGGCTAGGCACAGGCTAGGCACTGGCTAGACACGGGCTAGGCACACGCTATGCACATGCCTGTCTCAGGCAAGGCACAGGCTAGACACAGGCTAGACACAGGCTAGACACATGCTAGACACAGGCTAGACACAGGCTTGACACTGGCTAGGCACAGGCTAGGCACTGGCTAGACACTGGCAAGGCACACGCTATGCACATGCCAGTCTCAGGCAAGGCACAAGCTAGTCACAGGCTAGACACTGAATAGCCACAGGCTATGCACATGCCAGTCACAGGCAAGGCACAGGCTAGACACCGGCTAGACACCGTCAAGACACAGTCTAGACACAGTCTAGACAGAGGCTACACACTGGCTAGGCACAGGCTAGACTCTGGCTATGCACAGGCTAGACAAAGGCTACACACTGGCTAGGCACAGGCTAGAATCTGGCTATGTACAGGCTAGACAAAGGCTAGACACTGGCTAGACACAGGCTAGGCACTGGCTAGACACTGGCAAGGCACACGCTATCCACATGCCAGTCTCAGGCAAGGCACAGGCTAGTCACAGGCTAGACACTGGATAGGCACAGGCTATGCACATGCCAGTCACAGGCAAGTCACAGGCTAGACACCGGCTAGACACCGTCAAGACAAGGTCTGGACGCAGTCTAGACAGAGGCTACACACTGGCTAGGCACAGGCTAGACTCTGGCTATGCACAGGCTAGACAAAGGCTAGACACTGGCTAGGCACAGGCTACACAAAGGCTAGGCACTGGCTAGGCACAGGCTAGGCACTGGGTAGACACTGGCTAGGCACAAGCTATGCACATGCCAGTCTCAGGCAAGGCACAGGCTAGACACAGGCTAGACACAGGCTACACACTGGCTAGGCACACGCTAGATACTGGCTTGGCACAGACTAGACACTGGCTAAGCACAGGCTAGACACAGGCTAGAAACTGGCTAGGCACAGGCTGGACACAGGCTAGACACAGGCTAGACACAGGCTAGACACAGGCTAGACACAGGCTAGACACAGGCTAGACACAGGCTAGACACAGGCTAGACACAGGCTAGACACAGGCTAGACACAGGCTAGACACAGGCTAGACACAGGCTAGACACAGGCTAGACACAGGCTAGACACAGGCTAGACACAGGCTAGACACAGGCTAGACACAGGCTAGACACAGGCTAGACACAGGCTAGACACAGGCTAGACACAGGCTAGACACAGGCTAGACACAGGCTAGACACAGGCTAGACACAGGCTAGACACAGGCTAGACACAGGCTAGGCACAGGCTAGACACAGGCTAGACACAGGCTAGACACAGGCTAGACACAGGCTAGACACAGGCTGGACACAGGCTAGACACAGGCTAGACACAGGCTAGACACAGGCTAGACACAGGCTAGACACAGGCTAGACACAGGCTAGACACAGGCTAGACACAGGCTAGACACAGGCTAGACACAGGCTAGACACAGGCTAGACACAGGCTAGACACAGGCTAGACACAGGCTAGACACAGGCTAGACACAGGCTAGACACAGGCTAGACACAGGCTAGACACAGGCTAGACACAGGCTAGACACAGGCTAGACACAGGCTAGACACAGGCTAGGCACAGGCTAGGCACAGGCTAGGCACAGGCTAGGCACAAGCTAGGCACAGGCTAGGCACAAGCTAGGCACAGGCTAGACACCGGCTAGGCACCGTCAAGACACAGACTAGACACAGGCTAGACAGAGGCTATACACTGGCTAGGCACAGGCTAGACACAGGCTATGCACAGGCTAGACACTGGCAAGGCACAGGCTACGCACTGGCTAGACACTGGCTGGGCACTGGCTAGACACTGGCTAGGCACATGCTATGCACATGCCTGTCTCAGGCAAGGCACAGGCTAGACACAGGCTAGACACAGGCTAGACACAGGCTAGACACAGGCTAGACACAGGCTAGACACTGGCTAGACACAGGCTAGGCACAGGCTAGGCACAGGCTAGGCACTGGCTAGACACTGGCTAGGCACACGCTATGCACATGCCAGTCTCAGGCAAGGCACAGGCTAGACACAGGCTAGACACTGGCTAGGCTAAGGCTATGCAAATGGCAGTCTCAGGCAAGGCACAGGCTAGACACAGGCTAGACACTGGCTAGATACAGGCTGGACACAGGCTATGCACATGCCAGTCACAGGCTAGACACAGGCTAGACACTGGCTGGGCACAGGCTTGACACTGGCTAGACACTGGCTTGGCACAGACTAGACACTGGCTAAGCACAGGCTAGACACAGGCTAGACACTGGCTGGGCACAGGCTAGACACTGGCTAGGCACAGGCTATACACTGGCTAGGCACAGGCTAGACACAGGCTATGCACAGGCTAGACAAAGGCTAGACACTGGCTAGGCACAGGCTAGGCACTGGCTAGACACGGGCTAGGCACACGCTATGCACATGCCTGTCTCAGGCAAGGCACAGGCTAGACACAGGCTAGACACAGGCTAGACACATGCTAGACACAGGCTAGACACAGGCTTGACACTGGCTAGGCACAGGCTAGACACTGGCTAGGCACACGCTATGCACATGCCAGTCTCAGGCAAGGCACAGGCTAGACACAGGCTAGACACTGGCTAGGCACAGGCTATGCACATTTCAGTCTCAGGCAAGGCACAGGCTAGACACAGGCTAGACACTGGCTAGGCACAGGCTATGCACATGCCAGTCACAGGCTAGACACAGGCTAGACACTGGCTGGGCACAGGCTTGACACTGGCTAGACACTGGCTTGGCACAGACTAGACACTGGCTAAGCACAGGCTAGACACAGGCTAGAAACTGGCTAGGCCCAGGCTAGACACAGGCTAGACACTGGCTGGGCACAGGCTAGACACTGGCTGGGCACAGGCTATACACTGGCTAGGCACAGGCTAGACACAGGCTATGCACAGGCTAGACAAAGGCTAGACACTGGCTAGGCACAGGCTAGGCACTGGCTAGACACGGGCTAGGCACACGCTATGCACATGCCTGTCTCAGGCAAGGCACAGGCTAGACACAGGCTAGACACAGGCTAGACACATGATAGACACAGACTAGACACAGGCTTGACACTGGCTAGGCACAGGCTAGGCACTGGCTAGACACTGGCAAGGCACACGCTATGCACATGCCAGTCTCAGGCAAGGCACAAGCTAGTCACAGGCTAGACACTGAATAGCCACAGGCTATGCACATGCCAGTCACAGGCAAGGCACAGGCTAGACACCGGCTAGACACCGTCAAGACACAGTCTAGACACAGTCTAGACAGAGGCTACACACTGGCTAGGCACAGGCTAGACTCTGGCTATGCACAGGCTAGACAAAGGCTACACACTGGATAGGCACAGGCTAGAATCTGGCTATGTACAGGCTAGACAAAGGCTAGACACTGGCTAGACACAGGCTAGGCACTGGCTAGACACTGGCAATGCACACGCTATCCACATGCCAGTCTCAGGCAAGGCACAGGCTAGTCACAGGCTAGACACTGGATAGGCACAGGCTATGCACATGCCAGTCACAGGCAAGTCACAGGCTAGACACCGGCTAGACACCGTCAAGACAAGGTCTAGACGCAGTCTAGACAGAGGCTACACACTGGCTAGGCACAGGCTAGACTCTGGCTATGCACAGGCTAGACAAAGGCTAGACACTGGCTAGGCACAGGCTACACAAAGGCTAGGCACTGGCTAGGCACAGGCTAGGCACTGGGTAGACACTGGCTAGGCACAAGCTATGCACATGCCAGTCTCAGGCAAGGCACAGGCTAGACACAGGCTAGACACAGGCTAGACACAGGCTAGACACAGGCTACACACTGGCTAGGCACACGCTAGATACTGGCTTGGCACAGACTAGACACTGGCTAAGCACAGGCTAGACACAGGCTAGAAACTGGCTAGGCACAGGCAAGACACAGGCTAGACACTGGCTGGGCACAGGCTAGACACTGGATAGACACCGTCAAGACACAGTCTAGACACAGGCTAGACAGAGGCTACACACTGGCTAGGCACAGGCTAGACTCTGGCTATGCACAGGCTAGACAAACGCTAGACACTGGCTAGGCACAGGCTGGGCACCGGCTAGACACTGGCTAGGCACACGCTATGCACATACCAGTCTCAGGCAAGGCACAGGCTAGACACAGGCTAGACACTGGCTAGGCACAAGCTATGCACATGCCAGTCACAGGCAAGGCACAGGCTAGACACAGGCTAGACACAGGCTAGACACAGGCTAGACACAGGCTAGACACAGGCTAGACACAGTCTAAACACAGTCTAGACAGAGGCTACACACTGGCTAGACACTGGCTAGACACAGTCTAAACACAGTCTAGACAGAGGCTACACACTGGCTAGACACTGCCTAGGCACACTCTATGCACATGCCAGTCTCAGGCATGGCACAGGCTAGACACAGGCTAGACACTGGCTAGGCAGAGGCTATGCACATGCCAGTCACAGGCAAGGCACAGGCTAGACACAGGCTAGACACTGGCTAGGCACAGGCTTGACACTGGCTTGGCACAGACTAGACACTGGCTAAGCTCTGGCTAGACACAGGCTAGAAACTGGCTAGGCACAGGCTAGAAGCAGGCTAGACACTGGCTGGGCAAAGGCTAGACACTGGCTAGGCACAGGCTAGACACTGGCTAGGCACAGGCTAGACACAGGCTAGACACAGGCTAGACACAGGCTAGACACAGGCTAGACACAGGCTACACACAGGCTAGACACATGCTAGACACAGGCTAGACACAGGGTAGACACAGGCTAGACACTGGCTAGACACAGGCTAAACACATGCTAGACACAGGCTAGACACAGGGTAGACACAGGCTAGATACTGGCTAGACACAGGCTAAACACTGGCTTGGCACAGACTGGACACTGGCTAAGCACAGGCTAGACACAGGCTGCACAAAGGCTAGACACAGGCTAGACACAGGCTAGACACAGGCTAGACACTGGCTGGGCACAGGCTAGACACTGGCTAGGCACAGGCTAGACACAGGCTAGACACATTCTAGACACAGGCTAGACAGAGGCTACACACTGGCTAGGCACAGGCTAGACTCTGGCTATGCACAGGCTAGGCCGTCAGCCGTCAGAGAGAGCAAGGGGAATTAAATTTAACCACAGCTCTGGCTGGGGTAAGTGCCGTCCTTGCTCCTACTGACGGAAGTGCGGCTATACTCTCCACGTGAGGGCGGCTGGAAGCAGGCCCCTAGCACGGTCATGTCTCTGCTAGGGGTGCTGACTAATTGTAGTCCGGTCTCTAGTACGCGGACTCTGGATACCTGTCGCCCTCCAGTTTCATTTAGACTTCCCACGGCAAGCGGGCTATGTCGTGGGTGACCTTCTCTTCCCGCCTACTCGTGGGATCAAATTTTATGGATCTTTTTAACTTAAAAAACAAGCCTGATGCGGCTTTGAACGCATCAACCCAGGGCGAAGCCTTCACGGCCGACCCCAATACCAGCACTGCAGCTGTTGGGCTGCTGGCATCCACCCCCAATACCACGGGTCTCGACCCTGGTACTCCAGGGGACTCGGACAGGCCACGAACTCCCTTGGACACTGAGTTCGCTAGTGCTGCCTTCTCGTCCAACAACTGCTCAGTCATGCAGCAGACCGTCGAGGTGATGTCCTCCGACGCCGAAGCTGAGGGTGACCTGATCAGCTTTGCTGACGACGCTTCCGTGGCCTCTCAGAGGTCAGGTCTCACGGAAGCTGGCTCCCAAATCCAGACTCTGCGACTGGACTCGGGGAACGCCTTCGTCAAACTGAAGACCCGCGAGAAGAAGCTCTTCAAAGCTGCACTCGCAAAGGGTTCGAGCAGAGCAGAGGCTCTGGCTATCGCCACTGCGCCCCCCGCGGAAACCAAGGCTAAGCGGATGCGCGGTGACGATACCATCCCCGAACCCCAAGGGTCCTCAAAGAAGCCCAAAAAGACTCATGTGGAGTCCACAAAGCCACTCTTCAGCCAAGTGGCAAGCAGGGTGAAATTGGGCTTCACTTCGGCTGACCCCACTAAACCTCTTACACCGGAGCATATGGCCACGGTGCAAGAGAGCATCCTAAAGGCGATGCGGCTGCCTTTCACATCAGAAGTCGGCCCAGGTTTCAAGGGTTGTGTACCCCGAAACGAGTGGCTGCTCCTGGTGTGCGAGAACAGCAGCACTGCCGATTGGGTCAAGGAAGCTTTTGGACATATCAAGTCCATCAGCGGCCTTGATTTAAAGTTGTTGGAGGAAGCAGAGTTCCCAAGAGCTCACCTCATTAGAGGTTACTTCCCCAACAGCGCGCAATACACACCCGCCGAGATTGTGGAATACTTGGGTATCCAAAATCGTGAGCTCTCTACGGAGCTGTGGCGGGTCCTGCAACACAGCCTCAACGGCAATACGACACACCTCGCGATGATGGTCGACGAGAAGTCGTATAATGCTCTGACGGACATTAAGGGTAATGTGAAATTCCGCTTTGGCAGGATTAAGCTTATCCTTAAGAACTCCGCCGTCAGGGCCTCCCCCGCTCCTGCTCCCTCCCCCTCCCCATCTCCAACCCCCCTCCCGTCAGCGTTCCTCCAGCGGCGGTGACGGTGGGCCCTACCGGCGTGACAGCTGTGGCTAACGCTCCGGTGGCGTCCACCAGCGCCGCAGCTGCAGTGGCGCTGGCAAAACCCATCCCCAAACCCCCAGTCATAGTGGTGACTGCCCCCAAGCCCACAGCGGACCGTACTAAGCCGGTGGTTGGCAGCGGACGCCCCGTCGTCCATTCCAGGCCCTCCACTGGCATAGTGCGGAGACCCCCCGCAAGGGCCCCTCCGGCGACCGTGGTCGCAAGGCGACCTCCCCCGAGTGGTTCCTCCAGACTGCCGAAGGGCATCCGAGGCAACGACTCTCGGGGGGGCAAGGCAGGTGGCCTTGTCAAAAAGGCCCTAAAGGAGGATGCCGAGCGCCATTAAGGTGCTCCAGACGAACCTGCACCACGCCAGAGGAGCGTCTGCCACCCTGTGCAGGGTCGTCTGCGAAGAGGAAATCAACCTGGCTCTCGTCCAGGAGCCATGGTTGATCGGTGGCCACATCCCTGCCATTAGGGAAGAGGTTCTGGATCTTACCCTAGTCAGTAACTCTATTGGGAGTTCACTGGTAAACTGGCGGGTCACAGACGAAGCCACGTTGTCGGACCATCAGCACATCAGGTTCGACCTACCTGGCCAAGTCGAGATCCGTCAGAACCCCTTCTGCCCCAAAAAGACCAAGTGGGATCTTTTTAAAGCCCCTGTGGCTTTTAAAGCAGATTTGTTGATCAGCAACCCAAGTTCTATTAGTGAGATAGAACTTGCTGCCAACCTGCTTCAAGATGTGCTCATCACATCCTTCGAGGACAGCTCTGTTCGGAAGACCCTAGAGGTCAACCGCAAAGTTCCATGGTGGAACGAGGAACTATCCGCACAACGAAGGAAGGTTAGAAGCCTTTTCAATAGGGCCAAAGCTAATCGTGTCAGCTGGGACGTCTATAGGGACGCCCTAACTAATTATAATAAAAACATTAGACGTGCTAAACGCGATACGTGGCGCAGCTACTGTGGTAGCATTGAATCGCTACCGGAGGCAGCGAGACTCCACAAAGTATTGGCTAAAGGGTCGTCTAATGGTATAGGGCTTCTTAAAAGAGCAGATGGCTCTTTCACCCAAGATCGCAGGGAGGCACTTGATCTTCTGCTTCAAGTCCACTTCCCAGGTTCGGTGGCGAACCCAGATCCATCCAGTCAAGATGACGTCACCACGTCACCGGACTCACGTGGCTCCAATTTATCGGGAACCATCTTCGACCCTGAAAAGGACAAGTGGGATGTAGATTCCTTCGCTCCCTTCAAACCCCCAGGGGGCGATCAAATCTTCCCAGCCCTTTTACAAAACAGCCTGGATCATATTCTCGATCCGCTGGTCGGCCTGTTTAGAGCTAGTCTCACTTGGGGATACATACCCGTCTCTTGGAGGAGAGTCAATGTGGTATTCATTCCCAAACAGGGGAATCGTCCCCAGGACCAGCCCAAATCCTATCGGCCGATCAGTCTCACCTCCTTCCTGCTTAAGACAGCGGAAAGGCTCATAAACCTGCACATACGGTGCTCTCTGCAGGAAACTTATCCTCTGCATCCCACGCAGTTTGCGTATATAGCCGGAAGGTCGACGGAGGTCGCCCTCCACAAATTAGTAGGTAAAATCGAAGAAGCCCTCGCATCCAAGAACATTGCTTTGTGCTCTTTTCTTGATATAGAGGGTGCCTTCGATAATACCGGCTACGGCTCTATTTCTGCTGCGCTAGAGCGCAGAAATATTGCCCGTCCCCTAATCCGGTGGATTGAGGCTATGCTCAAACACCGGATCATTTCCTCTACCTTGGACACCACGACTGCCTTTATCAGTGCGGTTAAAGGATGTCCCCAGGGAGGGGTCTTATCACCCCTACTCTGGTCTTTAGTAGTTGATGAACTACTAAGCATTCTCGCAGACCAGGGCGTGCAAGCAATCGGCTACGCGGACGACCTGGCTCTAATAGTGAACGGAAATTTGCCAACACCGTGACAGAGCTAATGCAATCTGCTCTGAACACGGTTGGCAGATGGTGCGAAGATGTACGTCTCAGCATCAATCCCCAAAAGGCAATAATTGTTCCCTTCACTAAGCGCTATTCTATTGACATAGGTCAATTGAACATAGGCGGCTCCCCTGTGGGCCTTTCCAGCGAAGTCAAGTATCTAGGGGTGACCCTTGACAAAAGACTAAACTGGAATTCCCACCTAAATAACACTCTATCAAAGGCAACTCATGCCATGTGGGCATGCAGAAGATTCTTTGGTAGAACCTGGGGTCTCAAATCCTGTAACATCCGGTTGCTATTTGAGATGATGGTAAGACCCATCGTCACCTACGCTGCAATTGTGTGGTGGCCAAAGGTGACGCAGGTCACTGCCATCAACAAATGCAATAAATTGCATAGGCTACTTTGCCTTTCTCTGACGGGTGCACTCCGCACCTGACCCACAGCAGCAATGGAGTCAATCCTCAACTTGACTCCGCTGCATATCAAAATAAAAGAAGTCGCTGCAATGAGTCTTCTTAGAATCAAGCTCCAATCTGGGCTTCTAGCTACCGAATCAGGGCATGCTAGACTTATCAAAGATATTCCTGGCTTAGAGATCAGATTCTATGACCAAGGAACTCCTCTTTGGTGCAAAATTCAGGACTCTCATCCCAGACCGGAAGGACTGGGATGCTGGCAACCCCATCAGCGACCCTCACGGCATACACTGGTATACCGACGGGTCTAAAACTGATCAGGGGGTTGGAGCCGGGATACATGGTCCCAACTGCAAAACCTCGATTGCCATGGGCAAGTGGCCCACGGTCTTTCAATCCGAGGTTCATGCCATTGAGTTCTGCTGCCGTCTTATCCTTGAGAAGGGGATGAGAGGAGCGAACAGTTACATCTTCTCGGACAGCCAAGCTGCCATACTAGCCCTCTCCTCAAAAAGAGTAAGTTCACGTATGGTGGCTGACTGCTGGAACTGCCTCCAGAGGCTGTCCAAAAGAAACAAAGTTACCCTCCTTTGGGTACCTGGACACTCTGGGTTCCAGGGCAACGAGCTAGCGGATGAACTAGCGAGGGCGGGGTCATCAGCCTCTATGGTTGGCCCCGTACCCTTCTGCGGCGTGGGGTGGTCAACCATCTCATCCCTTGTGAAAACTTGGGCAGATAGGTTGACCGAACGCTATTGGTTCTTCCAACCAGGGATGAGGCAGGCTAGAGAGCTTACAAATCCCTCGGTTAAACGCAGAACAGACTCACTCTCCAGGAGAGATCTCTATCTCCTTGTTGGCTATCTCAGTGGCCACCATCTGGTGAACTATCACCTAACAAAAATGCGTCTATCCTCTGATGCAGAGTGCAGGCTCTGTAAAGAGGACGATGAAACCACCAAACACATACTGTGTGACTGTCCAGCCTTGGTTTGGAGTAGGAGGAAACATTTGCACGTGGAAATCGCAGTTCCCGAGCAAATTGTCCGTTCCTCGACGAAAGACCTGCTTGGCTTCATCACGGAAGCAGAGCGGCTTTTGTCAAGATAGGGAGAGCATTTAGGCACAAAAGACCATTCTGGTCGCAGTGCCTCGCGCCTTCTCTGCTGGGAGACTCCCTTTTTCAAATAATAATAAATAATAATAATGCACAGGCTAGACAAAGGCTAGACACTGGCTAAGCACAGGCTAGACACAGGCTAGAAACTGGCTAGGCACAGGCTAGACACAGGCTAGACACACGCTATGCACATGCCAGTCTCAGGCATGGCACAGGCTAGGCACAGGCTAGACACAGGCTAGACACAGGCTAGACACAGGCTAGGCACAAGCTAGGCACAGGCTAGGCACTGGCTAGACACTGGCTAGGCACACGCAATGCATATGCCAGTCTCAGGCAAGGCATAGGCTAGACCCAGGCTAGACACTGGTTAGGCTCACGCTATGCACATGCCAGTCTCAGGCAAGGCACAGGCTAGACACAGGCTAGAAACTGGCTAGGCACAGGCTAGACACAGGCTAGACACAGGCTTGACACTGGCTGGGCACTGGCTGGGCACAGGCTAGACACTGGCTAGGCACAGGTTAGACACAGGCTAGACACTGGCTAGGCACAGGCTATACACTGGCTAGGCACAGGCTAGACACAGGCTATGCACAGGCTAGACAAAGGCTACACACTGGCTAGGCACAGGCTAGACTCTGACTATGCACAGGCTAGACAAAGGCTAGACACTGGCTAGGCACAGGCTAGGCACTGGCTAGACACTGGCTAGGCACACGCTATGCACATGCCAGTCTCGGGCAAAGCATAGGCTAGACACAGGCTAGACACTGGATAGGCACAGGCTAGACACAGGCTAGACACAGGCTAGACACAGGCTAGACACAGGCTAGACATAGGCTAGACACAGGCTAGACACAGGCTAGACATAGGCTAGACACAGGCTAGACACAGGCTAGGCACAGGCTAGACACAGGCTAGACACAGGCTAGACACAAGCTAGACACAGGCTAGACACAGGCTAGACACAGGCTAGAAACAGGCTAGACACAGGCTCGACACAGGCTAGACACAGGCTAGACACAGGCTAGACACAGGCTAGGCACAGGCTAGACAAAGGCTAGACACAGGCTAGACACAGGCTAGACACAGGCTGGACACAGGCTAGGCACAGGCTAGACACAGGCTAGACACAGGCTAGACACAGGCTAGGCATAGGCTAGGCACAGGCTAGCCACAGGCTAGGCACAGGCTAGGCACAGTCTAGGCTCTGGCTAGTCACAGGCTAGGCACAGGCCAGTCACAGGCTAGGCACAGGCTAGATACAGGCTAGTTACAGGCTAGACAGCGGCTAGACACCGGCTAGAAACTGACTAGACACAGGCTAGACAGAGGCTATACACTGGCTAGGCACAGGCTAGAAACAGGCTATGCACAGGCTAGACAAAGGCTAGACACTGGCTAGGCACAGGCTAGACAGTGCCTAGGCACACGCTATGCACATGCCTGTCTCAGGCAAGGCACAGGCTAGACACAGGCTAGACACTGGCTAGGCACAGGCTATGCACATGCCAGTCACAGGCAAGGCACAGGCTAGGCACTGGCTAGACACTGGCTAGGCACACGCTATGCACATGCCAGTCTCAGGCAAGGCACAGGCTAGACACAGGCTAGACACTGGCTAGGCACAGGCTATGCACATGCCAGTCACAGGCAAGGCACAGGCTAGACACAGGCTAGACACAGGCTAGGCACAGGCTAGACACAGGCTGGACACAGGCTAGGCACAGGCTATGCACATGCCAGTCACAGGCAACGCACAGGCTAGACACAGGCTGGACACAGGCTACGCACAGGCCAGGCACAGGCTAGGCACTGGCTAGACACTGGCTAGGCACACGCTATGCACATGCCTGTCTCAGGCAAGGCACAGGCTAGACACTGGCTAGGCACACGCTATGCACATGCCAGTCTCTGGCAAGGCACAGGCTAGACACAGGCTAGACACTGGCTAGGCACACGCTATGCACATGCCAGTCTCAGGCAAGGCACAGGCTAGACACAGGCTAGACACTGGCTAGGCACAGGCTATGCACATGCCAGTCACATGCCAGTCACAGGCAAGGCACAGGCTAGACACAGGCTAGACACAGGCTAGACACTGGCTAGGCACAGGCTAGACACAGGCTAGACACAGGCTAGACACAGGCTAGACACAGGCTAGACACAGGCTAGACACAGGCTAGACACAGGCTAGACACAGGCTAGACACAGGCTAGACACAGGCTAGACACAGGCTAGACACAGGCTAGACACAGGCTAGACACAGGCTAGACACAGGCTAGGCACAGGCTAGACACATGCTAGACACAGGCTAGACACATGCTAGTCACAGGCTAGACACAGGCTAGACAGAGGCTAGGCACAGGCTAGACACAGGCTAGACACAGGCTGGACACAGGCTAGACAGAGGCTAGACACAGGCTAGGCACAGGCTAGACAAAGGCTAGACACAGGCTAGACACAGGCTAGACACAGGCTAGGCACAGGCTGGACACAGGCTAGACACAGGCTAGACACAGGCTAGACACAAGATAGACACAGGCTAGACACAGGCTAGACACAGGCTAGAAACAGGCTAGTCACAGGCTAGTCACAGGCTAGTCACAGGCTAGTCACAGGCTAGTCACAGGCTAGGCACAGGCTAGGCACAGGCTAGACACCGGCTAGACACTGACTAGACACAGGCTAGACAGAGGCTATACACTGGCTAGGCACAGGCTAGACACAGGCTACGCACAGGCTAGACAAAGGCTAGACACTGGTTAGGCACAGGCTAGGCACTGGATAGACACTGCCTAGGCACACGCTATGCAAATGCCTGTCTCAGGCAAGGCACAGGCTAGACACAGGCTAGACACTGGCTAGGCATAGGCTATGCACATGCCAGTCACAGGCAAGGCACAGGCTAGACACAGACTAGACACAGGCTAGGCATAGGCTATGCACATGCCAGTCACAGGCAAGGCACAGGCTAGACACAGGCTAGACACAGGCTAGGCACAGGCAAGGCACTGGCTAGGCACAGGCTAGTCACAGGATAGGCACAGGCCAGTCACAGGCTAGGCACAGGCTAGGCACAGGCTAGACACCGGCTAGACACCGGCTAGACACTGACTAGACACAGGCTAGACAGAGGCTATACACTGGCTAGGCACAGGCTAGACACAGGCTACGCACAGGCTAGACAAAGGCTAGACACTGGTTAGGCACAGGCTAGGCACTGGATAGACACTGCCTAGGCACACGCTATGCACATGCCTGTCTCAGGCAAGGCACAGGCTAGACACAGGCTAGACACAGGCTAGACACAGGCTAGGCACAGGCAAGGCACAGGCTAGGCACAGGCTAGACACAGGCTAGACACTGGCTAGGCACACGCTATGCACATGCCAGTCTCAGGCAAGGCACAGGCTAGACACAGGGTAGACACTGGCTAGGCACAGGCTAGACACAGGCTAGACACAGGCTAGACACAGGCTAGACACAGGCTAGACACAGGCTAGACACAGGCTAAACACAGGCTAAACACAGGCTAGACACAGGCTAGGCACAGGCTAGACACAGGCTAGACACAGGCTAGACACAGGCTAGACACAGGCTAGACACAGGCTAGACACAGGCTAGACACAGGCAAGACACAGGCTAGAAACAGGCTAGACACAGGCTAGGCACAGGCTAGACACAGGCTAGACACAGGCTAAACACAGGCTAGACACAGGCTAGGCACAGGCTAGGCACGGGCTAGCCACAGGCTAGGCACAGGCTAGGCACAGGCTAGGCACTGGCTAGGCACAAGCTAATCACAGGCTAGGCACAGGCCAGTCACAGGCTAGGCACAGGCTAGGCACAGGCTAGACACCGGCTAGACACCGGCTAGACACTGACTAGACACAGGCTAGACAGAGGCTATACACTGGCTAGGCACAGGCTAGACACAGGCTATGCACAGGCTAGACAAAGGCTAGACACTGGCTAGGCACAGGCTAGGCACTGGCTAGACACTGCCTAGGCACACGCTATGCACATGCCTGTCTCAGGCAAGGCACAGGCTAGACACAGGCTAGACACTGGCTAGGCATAGGCTATGCACATGCCAGTCACAGGCAAGGCACAGGGTAGACACAGGCTAGACACAGGCTAGGCACAGGCAAGGCACAGGCTAGGCACTGGCTAGACAAAGGCTAGACACTGGCTAGGCACAGGCTAGGCACTGGCTAGACACTGGCTAGGCACACGCTATGCACATGCCAGTCTCAGGCAAGGCACAGGCTAGACACAGGCTAGACACTGGCTAGGCACAGGCTATGCACATGCCAGTCACAGGCAAGGCACAGGCTAGACACAGGCTTGGCACTGGCTAGACACTGGCTAGGCACACGCTATGCACATGCCTGTCTCAGGCAAGGCACAGGCTAGACACAGGCTAGACACTGGCTAGGCACAGGCCAGTCACAGGCTAGGCACAGGCTAGGCACAAGCTAGGCACAGGCTAGACACCGGCTAGACAGAGGCTAGACACAGGCTAGACAAAGGCTAGAGACGGGCTAGACACAGGCTAGACACAGGCTAGACACAGGCAAGACACAGGCTGGACACAGGCTAGACACAGGCTAGACACAGGCTAGACACAGGCTAGACACAGGCTAGACACAGGCTAGACACAGGCTAGGCATAGGCTAGGCACAGGCTAGGCACAGGCTAAGCACAGGCTAGGCAAAGGCTAGGCACAAGCTAGGCACAGGCTAGGCACAGGCCAGTCACAGGCTAGGCACAGGCTAGGCACAGGCTAGACACCGGATAGACACCGGCTAGACACAGACTAGACACAGGCTAGACAGAGGCTATACACTGGCTAGGCACAGGCTACACACAGGCTATGCACAGGCTAGACAAAGGCTATACACTGGCTAGGCACAGGCTAGGCACTGGCTAGACACTGGCTAGGCACACGCTATGCACATGCCTGTCTCAGGCAAGGCACAGGCTAGACACAGGCTAGACACTGGCTAGGCACAGGCTATGCACATGCCAGTCACAGGCAAGGCACAGGCTAGGCACAGGCTAGGCACAGGCTAGGCACAGGCTAGGCACTGGCTAGGCACTGGCTAGACACAGGCTAGGCACTGGCTAGACACTGGCTAGGCACACGCTATGCACATGCCAGTCTCAGGCAAGGCACAGGCTAGACACAGGATAGACACAGGCTAGACACAGGCTAGGTATAGGCTAGGCACAGGCTAGCCACAGGCTAGGCACAGGCTAGGCACAGGCTAGGCACAAGCTAGGCACAGGCTAGGCACAGGCCAGTCACAGGCTAGGCACAGGCTAGGCACAGGCTAGACACTGGCTAGGCACAGGCCAGACATAGGCTAGACACAGGCTAGACACAGGCTAGACACAGGCTAGACATAGGCTAGACACAGGCTAGACACAGGCTAGACACAGGCTAGACACAGGCTAGACACAGGCTGGGCACAGGCTAGACACAGGCTAGACACAGGCTAGACACAAGATAGACACAGGCTAGACACAGGCTAGACACAGGCTACAAACAGGCTAGTCACAGGCTAGTCACAGGCTAGACACAGGCTAGACACAGGCTAGACACAGGCTAGACACAGGCTAGGCACAGGCTAGACAATGGCTAGACACAGGCTAGACACAGGCTAGACTTAGGCTAGACACAGGCTGGACACAGGCTAGACACAGGCTAGACACAGGCTAGACACAGGCTGGACACAGGCTAGACACAGGCTAAACACAGGCTAGACACAGGCTAGGCATAGGCTAGGCACGGGCTAGCCACAGGCTAGGCACAGGCTGGGCACAGGCTAGACACTGGCTAGGCACAAGCTAGTCACAGGATAGGCACAGGCCAGTCACAGGCTAGGCACAGGCTAGGCACAGGCTAGACACCGGCTAGACACCGGCTAGACACTGACTAGACACAGGCTAGACAGAGGCTATACACTGGCTAGGCACAGGCTAGACACAGGCTACGCACAGGCTAGACAAAGGCTAGACACTGGTTAGGCACAGGCTAGGCACTGGATAGACACTGCCTAGGCACACGCTATGCACATGCCTGTCTCAGGCAAGGCACAGGCTAGACACAGGCTAGACACTGGCTAGGCATAGGCTATGCACATGCCAGTCACAGGCAAGGCACAGGCTAGACACAGGCTAGACACAGGCTAGGCACAGGCAAGCCACAGGCTAGGCACAGGCTAGACACAGGCTAGACACTGGCTAGGCACACGCTATGCACATGCCAGTCTCAGGCAAGGCACATGCCAGTCTCAGGCAAGGCACAGGCTAGACACAGGCTAGACACTGGCTAGGCACAGGCTAGACACAGGCTAGACACAGGCTAGGCACAGGCGAGACACAGGCTAGACACAGGCTAGACACAAGCTAGACACAGGCTAGACACAGGCTAGGCATAGGCTAGGCACGGGCTAGCCACAGGCTAGGCACAGGCTAAGCACAGGCTAGACACAGGCTAGACACAGGCTAGACACAGGCTAGACATAGGCTAGGCACAGGCTAGACACAGGCTAGACACAGGCTAGACACAAGCTAGACACAGGCTAGATACAGGCTAGACACAGGCTAGAAACAGGCTAGACACAGGCTAGGCACAGGCTAGACACAGGCTAGACACAGGCTAAACACAGGCTAGACACAGGCTAGGCATAGGCTATACACTGGCTAGGCACAGGCTAGACACAGGCTATGCACAGGCTAGACAAAGGCTAGACACTGGCTAGGCACAGGCTAGGCACTGGCTAGACACTGCCTAGGCACACGCTATGCACATGCCAGTCTCAGGCAAGGCACAGGCTAGACACAGGCTAGACACTGTCTAGGCACAGGCTATGCACATGCCAGTCACAGGCAAGGCACAGGCTAGACACAGGCTAGACACAGGCTAGGCACAGGCTAGACACAGGCTAGACACAGGCTAGGCACAGGCTATGCACATGCCAGTCTCAGGCAAGGCACAGGCTAGACACAGGCTAGACACTGGCTAGGCACACGCTATGCACATGCCAGTCTCAGGCAAGGCACAGGCTAGACACAGGCTAGACACTGGCTAGGCACAGGCTATGCACATGCCAGTCACAGGCAAGGCACAGGCTAGACACAGGCTAGACACTGGCTAGGCACAGGCTATGCACATGCCAGTCACAGGCAAGGCACGGGCTACACACAGGCTAGACACTGGCTAGGCACAGGCTATGCACATGCCAGTCACAGGCAAGGCACAGGCTAGACACAGGATAGACACTGGCTAGGCACAGGCTATGCACATGCCAGTCACAGGCAAGGCACAGGCTAGACACAGGATAGACACTGGCTAGGCACAGGCCAGTCACAGGCTAGGCACAGGCTAGACACAGGCTAGACACCGGCTAGGCAGAGGCTATACACTGGCTAGGCACAGGCTAGACACAGGCTATGCACAGGCTAGACAAAGGCTAGACACTGGCTAGGCACAGGCTAGGCACAGGCTAGGCACTGGCTAGACACTGCCTAGGCACTGGCTAGACACTGGCTAGGCACACGCTATGCACATGCCAGTCTCAGGCAAGGCACAGGCTAGACACAGGATAGACACAGGCTAGACACAGGCTAGGTATAGGCTAGGCACAGGCTAGCCACAGGCTAGGCACAGGCTAGGCACAGGCTAGGCACAAGCTAGGCACAGGCTAGGCACAGGCCAGTCACAGGCTAGGCACAGGCTAGGCACAGGCTAGACACTGGCTAGGCACAGGCTAGACATAGGCTAGACACAGGCTAGACACAGGCTAGACACAGGCTAGACATAGGCTAGACACAGGCTAGACACAGGCTAGACACAGGCTAGACACAGGCTAGACACAGGCTAGGCACAGGCTAGACACAGGCTAGACACAGGCTAGACACAAGATAGACACAGGCTAGACACAGGCTAGGCACAGGCTATGCACATGCCAGTCTCAGGCAAGGCACAGGCTAGACACAGGCTAGACACTGGCTAGGCACACGCTATGCACATGCCAGTCTCAGGCAAGGCACAGGCTAGACACAGGCTAAACAATGGCTAGACACTGGCTAGGCACAGGCTAGGCACTGGCTAGACACTGGCTAGGCACACGCTATGCACATACCAGTCTCAGGCAAGGCACGGGCTAGACACAGGCTAGACACTGGCTAGGCACAGGCTATGCACATGCCAGTCACAGGCAAGGCACAGGCTAGACACAGGATAGACACTGGCTAGGCACAGGCCAGTCACAGGCTAGGCACAGGCTAGACACAGGCTAGACACCGGCTAGGCAGAGGCTATACACTGGCTAGGCACAGGCTAGACACAGGCTATGCACAGGCTAGACAAAGGCTAGACACTGGCTAGGCACAGGCTAGGCACAGGCTAGGCACTGGCTAGACACTGCCTAGGCACTGGCTAGACACTGGCTAGGCACACGCTATGCACATGCCTGTCTCAGGCAAGGCACAGGCTAGACACAGGCTAGACACTGGCTAGGCACAGGCCAGTCACAGGCTAGGCACAGGCTAGGCACAGGCTAGACACAGGCTAGACACCGGCTAGACAGAGGCTATACACTGGCTAGGCACAGGCTAGACACAGGCTATGCACAGGCTAGACACATGCTAGACACAGGCTAGACACAGGCTAGACACAGGCTAGACACAGGCTAGACACAGGCTAGACAAGGGCTAGAGACGGGCTAGACACAGGCTAGACACAGGCTAGACACAGGCTAGACACAGGCTGGACACAGGCTAGACACAGGCTAGACACAGGCTAGACACAGGCTAGACACAGGCTAGACACAGGCTAGACACAGGCTAGGCATAGGCTAGGCACAGGCTAGGCACAGGCTAGGCACAGGCTAGGCACAGGCTAGGCACAGGCTAGGCACAGGCTAGGCACAGGCTAGAGACCGGCTAGACACAGACTAGACACAGGCTAGACAGAGGCTATACACTGGCTAGGCACAGGCTAGACACAGGCTATGCACAGGCTAGACAAAGGCTATACACTGGCTAGGCACAGGCTAGGCACTGGCTAGACACTGGCTAGGCACACGCTATGCACATGCCTGTCTCAGGCAAGGCACAGGCTAGACACAGGCTAGACACTGGCTAGGCACAGGCTATGCACATGCCAGTCACAGGCAAGGCACAGGCTAGGCACAGGCTAGACACAGGCTAGGCACAGGCTAGGCACAGGCTAGGCACAGGCTAGGCACAGGCTAGGCACAGGCTAGGCACTGGCTAGACACTGGCTAGGCACACGCTATGCACATGCCAGTCTCTGGCAAGGCACAGGCTAGACACAGGCTAGACACTGGCTAGGCACACGCTATGCACATGCCAGTCTCAGGCAAGGCACAGGCTATACACAGGCTAGACACTGGCTAGGCACAGGCTATGCACATGCCAGTCACATGCCAGTCACAGGCAAGGCACAGGCTAGACACAGGCTAGACACAGGCTAGGCACAGGCTAGGCACAGGCTAGGCACTAGCTCGACACTGGCTAGGCACACGCTATGCACATGCGAGTCTCTGGCAAGGCAAAGGCTAGACACAGGCTAGACACAGGCTAGACACTGGCTAGGCACACGCTATGCACATGCCAGTCTCAGGCAAGGCACAGTCTAGACACAGGCTACACACAGGCTAGACACAGGCTATGCACATGCCAGTCACATGCCAGACACTGGCTAGGCACAGGCTAGACACAGGCTAGACACAGGCTAGACACAGGCTAGACACAGGCTAGACACAGGCTAGACACAAGCTAGACACAGGCTAGACACAGGCTAGACACAAGCTAGACACAGGCTAGACACAGGCTAGAAACAGGCTAGACACAGGCTAGACACAGGCTAGACACAGGCTAGACACAGGCTAGACACAGGCTAGACACAGGCTAGGCAAAGGCTAGACACAGGCTAGACACAAGCTAGACACAGGCTAGACACAGGCTAGGCATAGGCTAGACACAGGCTAGGCATAGGCTAGGTACAGGCTAGCCACAGGCTAGGCACAGGCTAGGCACAGGCTAGGCACTGGCTAGGCACAAGCTAGTCACAGGCTAGTCACAGGCCAGTCACAGGCTAGGCACAGGCTAGGCACAGGCTAGACACCAGATAGACACCGGCTAGACACAGACTAGACACAGGCTAGACAGAGGCTATACACTGGCTAGGCACAGGCTAGACAAAGGCTAGACACTGGCTGGGCACAGGCTAGGCACTGGCTAGACACTGGCTCGGCACACGCTATGCACATGCCTGTCTCAGGCAAGGCACAGGCTAGACACAGGCTAGACACTGGCTAGGCACAGGCTATGCACATGCCAGTCACAGGCAAGGCACAGGCAAGGCACAGGCTAGACACAGGCTAGACACAGGCTAGACACAGGCTAGGCACAGGCTAGGCACAGGCTAGACACAGGCTAGACACAAGCTAGACACAGGCTAGACACAGGCTAGGCATAGGCTAGGTACAGTCTAGCCACAGGCTAGGCACAGGCTAGGCACAGGCTAGGCACTGGCTAGGCACAAGCTAGGCACTGGCTAGACACTGGCTAGGCACACGCTATGCACATGCCAGTCTAAGGCAAGGCACAGGCTAGACACAGGCCAGGTACTGGCTAGGCACAGGCTATGCACATGCCAGTCACAGGCAACGCACAGGCTAAACACAGGCTAGACACAGGCTAGACACAGGCTAGACAAAGGCTAGACACTGGCTAGGCACAGGCTAGGCACTGGCTAGACACTGGCTAGGCACACGCTATGCACATGCCAGTCTCAGGCAAGGCACAGGCTAGACACAGGCTAGACACTGGCTAGGCACAGGCTATGCACATGCCAGTCACAGGCAAGGCACAGGCTAGACACAGGCTAGGCACAGGCTAGACACAGACTAGACACAGGCTAGACACAGGCTAGGTATAGGCTAGGCACAGGATAGCCACAGGCTAGCCACAGGCTAGGCACAGGCTAGGCACAGGCTAGGCACAAGCTAGGCACAGGCTAGGCACAGGCCAGTCACAGGCCAGTCACAGGCTAGGCACAGGCTAGGCACAGGCCAGACACCGGCTGGACACCGGCTAGACACAGACTAGACACAGGCTAGACAGAGGCTATACACTGGCTAGGCACAGGCTAGACACAGGCTATGCACAGGCTAGACAAAGGCTAGACACTGGCTAGGCACAGGCTAGGCACTGGCTAGACACTGGCTAGGCACTGGCTAGACACTGGCTAGGCACACGCTATGCACATGCCTGTCTCAGGCAAGGCACAGGCTAGGCACAGGCTATGCACATGCCAGTCACAGGCAAGGCACAGGCTAGACACAGGCTAGACACAGGCTAGGCACAGGCTAGGCACAGGCTAGGCACTGGCTAGACACTGGCTAGGCACACGCTATGCACATACCTGTCTCGGGCAAGGCACAGGCTAGACACAGGCTAGACACTGGCTAGGCTCAGGCTATGCACATGCCAGTCACAGGCAAGGCACAGGCTAGACACAGGCTAGACACAGGCTAGGCACAGGCTAGGCACAGGCTAGGCACAGGCTAGGCACAGGCTAGGCACAGGCTAGGCACAGGCTAGGCACTGGCTAGACACTGGCTAGGCACACGCTATGCACAAGCCAGTCTCTGGCAAGGCACAGGCTAGACACTGGCTAGGCACAGGCTATGCACATGCCAGTCACATGCCAGACACAGGCAAGGCACAGGCTAGACACAGGCTAGACACTGGCTAGGCACAGGCTAGACACAGGCTAGACACAGGCTAGACAAAGGCTAGACACAGGCTAGACACAGGCTATGCACAGGCTAGACAAAGGCTATACACATGCTAGGCACAGGCTAGGCACTGGCTAGACACTGCCTAGGCACACGCTATGCACATGCCTGTCTCAGGCAAGGCACAGGCTAGACACAGGCTAGACACTGGCTAGGCATTGGCTATGCACATGCCAGTTACAGGCAAGGCACAGGCTAGACACAGGCTAGACACAGGCTAGGAACAGGCAAGGCACAGGCTAGGCACTGGCTAGACAAAGGCTAGACACAGGCTAGGCACAGGCTAGGCACTGGCTAGACACTGGCTAGGCACACGCTATGCACATGCCAGTCTCAGGCAAGGCACAGGCTAGACACAGGCTAGACACTGGCTAGACACTGGCTAGGCACTGGCTAGACACTGGCTAGGCACGCTATGCACATGCCAGTCTCAGGCAAGGCACAGGCTAGACACAGGCTAGACACTGGCTAGGCACAGGCTATGCACATGCCAGTCACAGGCAAGGCACAGGCTAGACACAGGCTAGAGGCACAGGCTAGACACAGGCTAGACACAGGCTAGGCACAGGCTATGCACATGCCAGTCTCAGGCAAGGCACAGGCTAGACACAGGCTAGACACTGGCTAGGCACACGCTATGCACATGCCAGTCTCAGGCAAGGCACAGGCTAGACACAGGCTAGACACTGGCTAGGCACAGGCTATGCACATACCAGTCACAGGAAAGGCACAGGCTAGACACAGGCTAGACACAGGCTAAACAATGGCTAGACACTGGCTAGGCACAGGCTAGGCACTGGCTAGACACTGGCTAGGCACACGCTATGCACATGCCAGTCTCAGGCAAGGCACGGGCTAGACACAGGCTAGACACTGGCTAGGCACAGGCTATGCACATGCCAGTCACAGGCAAGGCACAGGCTAGACACAGGATAGACACTGGCTAGGCACAGGCCAGTCACAGGCTATGCCCAGGCTGGGCACAGTCTAGACACAGGCTAGACACCGGCTAGACAGAGGCTATACACTGGCTAGGCACAGGCTACACACAGGCTATGCACAGGCTAGACAAAGGCTAGACACTGGCTCGGCACAGGCTAGGCACAGGCTAGGCACTGGCTAGACACTGGCTAGGCACACGCTATGCACATGCCTGTCTCAGGCAAGGCACAGGCTAGACACAGGCTAGACACTGGCTAGGCACAGGCCAGTCACAGGCTAGGCACAGGCTAGGCACCGGCTAGACAGAGGCTATACACTGGCTAGGCACAGGCTATACACAGGCTATGCACAGGCTAGACACATGCTAGACACAGGCTAGACACAGGCTAGACACAGGCTAGACACAGGCTAGACAAGGGCTACAGACGGGGCTAGACACAGGCTAGACACAGGCTAGACACAGGCTAGACTCAGGCTGGACACAGGCTAGACACAGGCTAGACACAGGCTAGACACAGGCTAGACACAGGCTAGACACAGGATAGACACAGGCTAGGCACAGGGTAGGCATAGGCTAGGCACAGGCTAGGCACAGGCTAGGCACAGGCTAGGCACAGGCTAGGCACAGGCTAGACACCGGCTAGACACCGGCTAGACACAGGCTAGACACAGGCTAGACAGAGGCTGGACACAGGCTAGACACAGGCTAGTCACAGGCATGGCACAGGCTAGGCACAGGCTAGGCACAGGCTAGACACAGGCTAGACACAGGCTAGACACAGGCTATGCACAGGCTAGACAAAGGCTATACACTGGCTAGGCACAGGCTAGGCACTGGCTAGACACTGGCTAGGCACACGCTATGCACATGCCTGTCTCAGGCAAGGCACAGGCTAGACACAGGCTAGACACTGGCTAGGCACAGGCTATGCACATGCCAGTCACAGGCATGGCACAGGCTAGGCACAGGCTATGCACAGGCTAGGCACAGGCTAGGCACAGGCTAGGCACAGGCTAGGCACTGGCTAGACACAGGCTAGGCACTGGCTAGACACAGGCTAGGCACTGGCTAGACACAGGCTAGGCACTGGCTAGACACTGGCAAGGCACACGCTATGCACATGCCAGTCTCAGGCCAGGCACAGGCTAGACACAGGCTAGACACTGGCTAGGCACACGCTATGCACATGCCAGTCTCAGGCAAGGCACAGGCTAGGCACAGGCTAGGCACAGGCTAGGCACAGGCTAGGCACAGGCTAGGCACAGGCTAGGCACTGGCTAGACACAGGCTAGGCACTGGCTAGACACAGGCTAGACACAGGCTAGACACAGGCTAGACAAAGGCTAGACACAGGCTAGACACAGGCTATGCACAGGCTAGACAAAGGCTATACACTGGCTAGGCACAGGCTAGGCACTGGCTAGACACTGCCTAGGCACACGCTATGCACATGCCTGTCTCAGGCAAGGCACAGGCTAGACACAGGCTAGACACTGGCTAGGCATAGGCTATGCACATGCCAGTTACAGGCAAGGCACAGGCTAGACACAGGCTAGACACAGGCTAGGAACAGGCAAGGCACAGGCTAGGCACTGGCTAGACAAAGGCTAGACACTGGCTAGGCACAGGCTAGGCACTGGCTAGACACTGGCTAGGCACACGCTATGCACATGCCAGTCTCAGGCAAGGCACAGGCTAGACACAGGCTAGACACTGGCTAGACACTGGCTAGGCACTGGCTAGACACTGGCTAGGCACACGCTATGCACATGCCAGTCTCAGGCAAGGCACAGGCTAGACACAGGCTAGACACTGGCTAGGCACAGGCTATGCACATGCCAGTCACAGGCAAGGCACAGGCTAGACACAGGCTAGACACAGGCTAGGCACAGGCTAGACACAGGCTAGACACAGGCTAGGCACAGGCTATGCACATGCCAGTCTCAGGCAAGGCACAGGCTAGACACAGGCTAGACACTGGCTAGGCACACGCTATGCACATGCCAGTCTCAGGCAAGGCACAGGCTAGACACAGGCTAGACACTGGCTAGGCACAGGCTATGCACATACCAGTCACAGGAAAGGCACAGGCTAGACACAGGCTAGACACAGGCTAAACAATGGCTAGACACTGGCTAGGCACAGGCTAGGCACTGGCTAGACACTGGCTGGGCACACGCTATGCACATGCCAGTCTCAGGCAAGGCACGGGCTAGACACAGGCTAGACACTGGCTAGGCACAGGCTATGCACATGCCAGTCACAGGCAAGGCACAGGCTAGACACAGGATAGACACTGGCTAGGCACAGGCCAGTCACAGGCTATGCCCAGGCTGGGCACAGGCTAGACACAGGCTAGACACCGGCTAGACAGAGGCTATACACTGGCTAGGCACAGGCTACACACAGGCTATGCACAGGCTAGACAAAGGCTAGACACTGGCTCGGCACAGGCTAGGCACAGGCTAGGCACTGGCTAGACACTGGCTAGGCACACGCTATGCACATGCCTGTCTCAGGCAAGGCACAGGCTAGACACAGGCTAGACACTGGCTAGGCACAGGCCAGTCACAGGCTAGGCACAGGCTAGGCACCGGCTAGACAGAGGCTATACACTGGCTAGGCACAGGCTATACACAGGCTATGCACAGGCTAGACACATGCTAGACACAGGCTAGACACAGGCTAGACACAGGCTAGACACAGGCTAGACAAGGGCTACAGACGGGCTAGACACAGGCTAGACACAGGCTAGACACAGGCTAGACTCAGGCTGGACACAGGCTAGACACAGGCTAGACACAGGCTAGACACAGGCTAGACACAGGCTAGACACAGGATAGACACAGGCTAGGCACAGGGTAGGCATAGGCTAGGCACAGGCTAGGCACAGGCTAGGCACAGGCTAGGCACAGGCTAGACACCGGCTAGACACCGGCTAGACACAGACTAGACAGAGGCTAGACAGAGGCTGGACACAGGCTAGACACAGGCTAGACACAGGCATGGCACACGCTAGACACATGCTAGACACAGGCTAGACACAGGCTAGACACAGGCTAGACACAGGCTATGCACAGGCTAGACAAAGGCTATACACTGGCTAGGCACAGGCTAGGCACTGGCTAGACACTGGCTAGGCACACGCTATGCACATGCCTGTCTCAGGCAAGGCACAGGCTAGACACAGGCTAGACACTGGCTAGGCACAGGCTATGCACATGCCAGTCACAGGCATGGCACAGGCTAGGCACAGGCTAGGCACAGGCTAGGCACAGGCTAGGCACAGGCTAGGCACAGGCTAGGCACTGGCTAGACACAGGCTAGGCACTGGCTAGACACAGGCTAGGCACTGGCTAGACACAGGCTAGGCACTGGCTAGACACTGGCAAGGCACACGCTATGCACATGCCAGTCTCAGGCCAGGCACAGGCTAGACACAGGCTAGACACTGGCTAGGCACACGCTATGCACATGCCAGTCTCAGGCAAGGCACAGGCTAGACACAGGCTAGACACTGGCTAGGCACAGGCTATGCACATGCCAGTCACATGCCAGTCACAGGCAAGGCACAGGCTAGACACAGGCTAGGCACAGGCTAGGCACAGGCTAGGCACTAGCTAGACACTGGCTAGGCACACGCTATGCACATGCCAGTCTCTGGCAAGGCACAGGCTAGACACAGGCTAGACACTGGCTAGGCACACGCTATGCACATGCCAGTCTCAGGCAAGGCACAGGCTAGACACAGGCTAGACACAGGCTAGACACAGGCTAGACACAGGCTATGCACATGCCAGTCACATGCCAGACACTGGCTAGGCACAGGCTAGACACAGGCTAGACACAGGCTAGACACAGGCTAGACACAGGCTAGACACAGGCTAGACACAGGCTAGACACAACCTAGACACAGGCTAGACACAGGCTAGACACAAGCTAGACACAGGCTAGAAACAGGCTAGACACAAGCTAGACACAGGCTAGCCACAGGCTAGACACAGGCTTGACACAGGCTAGACAAAGGCTAGACACAGGCTAGACACAAGCTAGACACAGGCTAGACACAGGCTAGGCATAGGCTAGGTACAGGCTAGCCACAGGCTAGGCACAGGCTAGGCACAGGCTAGGCACTGGCTAGGCACAAGCTAGTCAAAGGCTAGTCACAGGCCAGTCACAGGCTAGGCACAGGCTAGGCACAGGATAGACAACAGATAGACACCGGCTAGACACAGACTAGACACAGGCTAGACAGAGGCTATACACTGGCTAGGCACAGGCTAGACAAAGGCTAGACACTGGCTGGGCACAGGCTAGGCACTGCCTAGACACTGGCTCGGCACACGCTATGCACATGCCTGTCTCAGGCAAGGCACAGGCTAGACACAGGCTAGACACTGGCTAGGCACAGGCTATGCACATGCCAGTCACAGGCAAGGCACAGGCAAGGCACAGGCTAGACACAGGCTAGACACAGGCTAGACACAGGCTAGGCACAGGCTAGGCACAGGCTAGGCGCAGACTAGGCACTGGCTAGACACTGGCTAGGCACACGCTATGCACATGCCAGTCTCAGGCAAGGCACAGGCTAGACACAGGCCAGGCACTGGCTAGGCACAGGCTATGCACATGCCAGTCACAGGCAAGGCACAGGCTAGACACAGGCTAGACACAGGCGAGGCACAGGCTAGACACAGGCTAGACACAGGCTAGACACAGGCTAGACAAAGGCTAGACACTGGCTAGGCACAGGCTAGGCACTGGCTAGACACTGGCTAGGCACAGGCTAGACACAGGCTAGACACTGGCTAGGCACAGGCAATGCACATGCCAGTCACAGGCAAGGCACAGGCTAGACACAGGCTCGACACAGGCTAGGCACAGGCTAGACACAGGCTAGACACAGGCTAGACACAGGCTAGGTATAGGCTAGGCACAGGATAGCCACAGGCTAGGCACAGGCTAGGCACAGGCTAGGCACAGGCTAGGCACAGGCTAGGCACAGGCTAGGCACAGGCTAGGCACAGGCTAGGCACAGGCTAGGCACAGGCTAGGCACAGGCTAGGCACAGGCTAGGCACAGGCTAGGCACAGGCTAGGCACAGGCTAGGCACAGGCTAGGAACAGGCTAGGCACAGGCTAGACACCGGCTGGACACCGGCTAGACACAGACTAGACACAGGCTAGACAGAGGCTATACACTGGCTAGGCACAGGCTAGACACAGGCCATGCACAGGCTAGACAAAGGCTAGACACTGGCTAGGCACAGGCTAGGCACTGGCTAGACACTGGCTAGGCACTGGCTAGACACTGGCTAGGCACTGGCTAGACACTGGCTAGGCACACGCTATGCACATGCCTGTCTCAGGCAAGGCACAGGCTAGGCACAGGCTATGCACATGCCAGTCACAGGCAAGGCACAGGCTAGACACAGGCTAGACACAGGCTAGGCACAGGCTAGGCACAGGCTAGGCACTGGCTAGACACTGGCTAGACACTGGCTAGGCACACGCTATGCACATGCCTGTCTCAGGCAAGGCACAGGCTAGACACAGGCTAGACACTGGCTAGGCACAGGCTATGCACATGCCAGTCACAGGCAAGGCACAGGCTAGACACAGGCTAGACACAGGCTAGACACAGGCTAGGCACAGGCTAGGCACAGGCTAGGCACAGGCTAGGCACTGGCTAGACACTGGCTAGGCACACGCTATCCACATGCCAGTCTCTGGCAAGGCACAGGCTAGACACTGGCTAGGCACACGCTATGCACATGCCAGTCTAAGGCAAGGCACAGGCTAGACACTGGCTAGGCACAGGCTATGCACATGCCAGTCACATGCCAGACACAGGCAAGGCACAGGCTAGACACAGGCTAGAGACTGGCTAGGCACAGGCTAGACACAGGCTAGACACAGGGTAGACACAGGCTAGACACAGGCTAGACACAGGCTAGACACAGGCTAGGCACAGGCTAGACACAGGCTAGACACAAGCTAGACACAGGCTAGACACAGGCTAGACACAAGCTAGACACAGGCTAGACACAGGCTAGAAACAGGCTAGACACAGGCTAGACACAGGCTAGACACAGGCTAGACACAGGATAGACAAAGGCTAGATACAGGCTAGACACAAGCTAGACACACGCTAGACACAGGCTAGGCATAGGCTAGGAACAGGCTAGCCACAGGCTAGGCACAGGCTAGGCACACGCTAGGCACTGGCTAGGCACAGGCTAGTCACAGGCCAGTCACAGGCTAGGCACAGGCTAGGCACAGGCTAGACACCAGATAGACACCGGCTAGACACAGACTAGACACAGGCTAGACAGAGGCTATACACTGGCTAGCCACAGGCTAGACACAGGCTATGCACAGGCTAGACAAAGGCTAGACACTGGCTGGGCACAGGCTAGGCACTGGCTAGACACTGGCTCGGCACACGCTATGCACATGCCTGTCTCAGGCAAGGCACAGGCTAGACACAGGCTAGACACTGGCTAGGCACAGGCTATGCACATGCCAGTCACAGGCAAGGCACAGGCAAGGCACAGGCTAGACACAGGCTAGACACAGGCTAAACACAGGCTAGGCACAGGCTAGGCACAGGCTAGGCACAGGCTAGGCACAGACTAGGCACTGGCTAGACACTGGCTAGGCACACGCTATGCACATGCCAGTCTCAGGCAAGGCACAGGCTAGACACAGGCTAGGCACTGGCTAGGCACAGGCTATGCACATGCCAGTCACAGGCAAGGCACAGGCTAGACACAGGCTAGACACAGGCTAGACACAGTCTAGACAAAGGCTAGACACTGGCTAGGCACAGGCTAGGCACTGGCTAGACACTGCCTAGGCACACGCTATGCACATGCCAGTCTCAGGCAAGGCACAGGCTAGACACAGGCTAGACACTGGCTAGGCACAGGCTATGCACATGCCAGTCACAGGCAAGGCACAGGCTAGACACAGGCTAGACACAGGCTAGGCACTGGCTAGAAACAGGCTAGACACAGGCTAGACACAGGCTAGGTATAGGCTAGGCACAGGCTAGCCACAGGCTAGCCACAGGCTAGGCACAGGCTAGGCACAGGCTAGGCACAGGCTAGGCACAAGCTAGGCACAGGCTAGGCACAGGCCAGTCACAGGCCAGTCACAGGCTAGGCACAGGCTAGGCACAGGCTAGAGACCGGCTGGACACCGGCTAGACACAGACTAGACACAGGCTAGACAGAGGCTATACACTGGCTAGGCACAGGCTAGACACAGGCTATGCACAGGCTAGACAAAGGCTAGACACTGGCTAGGCACAGGCTAGGCACTGGCTAGACACTGGTTAGGCACTGGCTAGACACTGGCTAGGCACACGCTATGCACATGCCTGTCTCAGGCAAGGCACAGGCTAGGCACAGGCTATGCACATGCCAGTCACAGGCAAGGCACAGGCTAGACACAGGCTAGACACAGGCTAGGCACAGGCTAGGCACAGGCTAGGCACTGGCTAGACACTGGCTAGGCACAGGCTATGCACATGCCAGTCTCTGGCAAGGCACAGGCTAGACACAGGCTAGACACTGGCTAGGCACACGCTATGCACATGCCAGTCTCAGGCAAGGCACAGGCTAGACACAGGCTAGACACTGGCTAGGCACAGGCTATGCACATGCCAGTCACATGCCAGACACAGGCAAGGCACAGGCTAGACACAGGCTAGGCACAGGCTAGGCACAGGCTAGGCACTGGCTAGACACTGGCTAGGCACACGCTATGCACATGCCAGTCTCTGGCAAGGCACAGGCTAGACACAGGCTAGACACTGGCTAGGCACACGCTATGCACATGCCAGTCTCAGGCAAGGCACAGGCTAGACACAGGCTAGACACTGGCTAGGCACAGGCTATGCACATGCCAGTCACATGCCAGACACAGGCAAGGCACAGGCTAGACACAGGCTAGACACTGGCTAGACACTGGCTAGGCACAGGCTAGACACAGGCTAGACACAGGGTAGACACAGGCTAGACACAGGCTAGACACAGGCTAGACACAGGCTAGACACAGGCTAGATACAGGCAAGACACAGGCTAGACACAGGCAAGACACAGGCAAGACACTGGCTAGACACAGGCTAGACACAGGCTAGACACAGGCTAGACACAGGCTAGACACAGGCTAGACACAGGCTAGACACAGGCTAGACACAGGCTAGGAACAGGCTAGCCACAGGCTAGGCACAGGCTAGGCACAGGCTAGGCACAGGCTAGGCACTGGCTAGGCACAGGCTAGGCACTGGCTAGGCACAAGCTAGTCACAGGCTAGGCACAGGCCAGTCATAGGCTAGGCACAGGCTAGGCACAGGCTAGACACCGGCTAGACACTGACTAGACACAGGCTAGACACTGGCTAGGCACAGGCTAGGCACTGGCTAGACATTGCCTTGGCACACGCTATGCACATGCCTGTCTCAGGCAAGGCACAGGCTAGACACTGACTAGACACAGGCTAGACAGAGGCTATACACTGGCTAGGCACAGGCTAGACACAGGCTATGCACAGGCTAGACAAAGGCTAGACACTGGCTAGGCACAGGCTAGGCACTGGCTAGACATTGCCTTGGCACACGCTATGCACATGCCTGTCTCAGGCAAGGCACAGGGTAGACACAGGCTAGACACCGGCTAGACACCGGCTAGACACTGGCTAAACACCGGCTAGACACTGACTAGACACAGGCTAGACAGAGGCTATACACTTGCTAGGCACAGGCTAGACACAGGCTATGCACAGGCTAGACAAAGGCTAGACACTGGCTAGGCACAGGCTAGGCACTGGCTAGACATTGCCTTAGCACACGCTATGCACATGCCTGTCTCAGGCAAGGCACAGGCTAGACACAGGCTGGGCACAGGCTAGGCACAGGCTAGGCACAGGCTAGGCACAGGCTAGGCACAGGCTAGGCACTGGCTAGACAAAGGCTAGACACTGGCTAGGCACAGGCTAGGCACTGGCTAGACACTTCCTAGGCACACGCTATGCACATGCCATTCTCAGGCAAGGCACAGGCTAGACACAGGCTAGGCACTGGCTAGGCACAGGCTATGCAAATGCCAGTCACAGGCAAGGCACAGGCTAGACACAGGCTAGACACAGGATAGGCACAGGCTAGACACAGGCTAGGCACAGGCTAGGCACTGGCTAGACACTGGCTAGGCACTGGCTAGACACTGGCTAGGCACACGCTATGCACATGCCTGTCTCAGGCAAGGCACAGGCTAGACACAGGATAGACACTGGCTATGCACATGCCAGTCTCTGGCAAGTCACAGGCTAGACACAGGCTAGGCACAGGCTAGGCACAGGCTATGCACAGGCTAGACAAAGGCTAGACACTGGCTAGGCACAGGCTAGGCACTGGCTAGACACTGGCTAGGCACACGCTATGCACATGCCAGTCTCAGGCAAGGCACAGGCTAGACACAGGCTAGACAGTGGCTAGGCACAGGCTGTGCACATGCCAGTCACAGGCAAGGCACAGGCTAGACACAGGCTAGACACAGGCTAGGCACAGGCTATGCACATGCCAGTCACAGGCAAGGCACAGGCTAGGCACTGGCTAGACACTGGCTAGGCACACGCTATGCACATGCCTGTCTCAGGCAAGGCACAGGCTAGACACAGGCTAGACACTGGCTAGGCACAGGCTATGCACATGCCAGTCACAGGCAAGGCACAGGCTAGACACAGGCTAGACACTGTAAGGTAGTGTCTCGGGCTGAGGTGAGCTCAGTCGCGCCAGGTCCCTTTACAGGAAATTTGTAAACTTGCTGAGACCCGAGACGAAGAAGGAAGGGTGGCCTGTTGAGGTGGGGATCACCTTTTGAGGGGAATGGCGGAGATAATCTCCCAGACGGCGTGGCCGCCTAGATGTCCTACCTATCAGCGTGTGGGGAGTGGTGTCAGCGACAGCGTGCGAGGGCTAAGAACGCGCGACCTGTAGCCACCTCCGCTTCTCGAGTGACCTCGGAGCCGGGTATGAACCAACAGCTAGCGAGACCACCGACTTGCGGCTGCTCCAGGGACTCCACTGTATGCGCTGGGTATTGACCTTCTGGCGCACCAGTGAGACTCCGGAGCAGTTGGGCCACGCGGTCATGCGTTCCGCCTTCACACGCGATCACTCACACACACACACACACTCACACGCCTCTTCCCCGGCAGTCGCGCCCATCGCTGTGCACTGCTTGTTCCAAAAAAGACACTTTCATTTTCATTCTCACTTCACTTGTTTTATTTATTTTTTTCCTAAAAATGCCCTACCTAAGCACCGTCCCACTGTTTTCGCCCGGAGTACCGGGCCCTGCCTCAGTTGGCCAACAAGTGGCTCGCTCACCTTACTCCACACGCCCGTTTTCCTTCGTCCTGTGCGCCCTTGTCCTTGGCGTGGCGTCCTCCTCGTGGTCCGTCTAACGGCGCGTCGCTTTGTTGTTTGCCTTCGTCTTGTTTTTACTTGCCCCTTCACGGCGCGTCACTTGTGCTGTCACTCCTTGGTTTTATCGTTGTTATTGTTATTTATATTATTTTATGCTATTATTGTTTTTCTTGCCTTCGGCGGCGCGTCACTTTGTTTTGTGTTATCGTTTTTGTTTTTAATTGTCCACTCCTTTATTCACTTCCGCATGTTTTCCGAGGTCCCGACACACTAATTAGCGTCCACGCGCCAAAATTCTTCCCAGCCTCCCGGCCGGCGTTAGATTTGGCAGCGCAGTCGCCGAGCTTGAGCCGACCACGCACTTCCCGACAGCGCAGTCGCCGAGCCTGAGCCGACCACGCACTTCGCTGCAGCGCGCATGCATCGTGGTTCTTCTTCCCCTCTCTGCTGCCTACGAGCCTTCCGCTCGGCTCATGCTCTGCTACGGCTGCAGCGCTCTCTTCGTTTCGCTGCTCTCTGCTGCTGGCGTGCATCGCTGCTAGTGTGCGTCTTCGCTCTTGTTGTGAGTGTGCGTCGGCGCTCTTGCTGTCGGCGCTCTTACTGCTGACGCTCTTGCGCGTCGGCGCTCTTGGTGCTAGTGTGCGTCGGCGCTCTCGCTGCCGGCGCTCTTGTTGCTAGTGTGCGTCGGCGCTCTCGCTGTCGGCGCTCTTACTGCTGGCGCTCTTGCAGCTGGCGCGCGTCGGCACTCTTGTTGCTAGCGTGTGTGTGGGTTCGGTCGCTCTTTCTGTGTGCCTGTGTGCGGTCGTTCTCTTTCTGTTGACGCGTGCCTGTGTGCGGTCGTTCTCTTTCTGTTGACGCGTGCCTGTGTGCGGTTGCTCTCTTGTCGTTGATGTGCGCCTGTGTGCGGTCGTTCTCTTGTTGTCGATGTGCGCCTGTGTCGGTGTGTGGTGAGCGTTGCTGCTCTTGCTGCAGGTGTTCGTCTCGCTGCTGTTGTGCTGTCGCTCTCTGTTATGGTGAGCGAGCCTATACCCTATACTTGTTGGCCCCACCGTCTGAGGTAGTTCCGCCTAACCCTTAACATAAAAAAAACCTTTTATATATAAATCAACAGATTCCTTCATTGGAACATAAATGTCTTAATACTAAATAACAGGTATACTTACAATCTACTTAACCTAAAATGAGAAATGTTAATAAAAGTAGAAAAGATAATAATAATAATAAATATAAAGAAAAATGTGGGACTCAGGTGAGTCCTCACACCCCCCCTTACTATGCCAATGGAAATCAATTATGGTCCGCCCTCCGCGTCCTAGGGTCACTCTGAATGTGGCCCCGTCTATGTTGAGTGCGAACCGCACCCGGCGATGGACACCCTCCTCGTGTTGGGTCCGGATGTGTTCGACCAACAAATCAGGCACTCGGCGTCCAGGTGTGGTGACCCGCCACGTTGGGGGAGCCTCGACCCAGTCGGCGCCGGGCACGAAGAGTGAGTTTGCTAACTCCTCGACCGGGTCCAGCAAGTCGGCCACTTCCTCCAAGGGCCACAACAAATTTTCCTCCCAGTCTTCGAGGCGGTCGGCCGGAGGTAACTCGGCGAGGAGGGCTGCTGAGCGTTGGGCGGCCTCAGCGGATGTGGTCGGCGCGTCTGGGTCAACCCAGCGGAGGGCCCTCCCCGGCTGCGTTGATGATACGCCCGCGTCGTCCGAGATTACTTGCAGCCTCTGCAGTGGCTCCGGTGTCTCGGTGGTGGAGCTGACGAATGGTACTGCGAGAGGCTGCAGGCCGGGGGAAAAGGATCGTGCTGACGTCGTCGTCGTCGAGCCCGTCCATTGCCGCATCCGCTTCCTCCAGCTGCACCGGGTGCTCCTCCTCGGGTAGGACCGCCGGGAGGCCGTCCAGCCACTCCTCCACCCCCCTGGCGACGCTCCTGCCATGGTTGTCGGCCTCGGCCTGCCATCTCCCGCGCTGTTGTTGTGGTATTCCTTGCTTTTCTGCGGGATATAAACATGTTACACCCCAGGACCTAATCTTAAATAGATGTACACTACGGAACGGTGAGACGGTGCTTTTGAAAGAAACTTAGATAACTTAGTGAACAAAGGGGAACTTAATGTCTAAGTGGCCTGGTTGTCAGGCCCAAGCGGTCCCTCGCTGTCGTCCACACTCGGGTCCTCCTCGGGTTGTTGAAAAGGTTTTAAATCGGCTATGTGGGCGGTGCGTCGTTCACGAGTCCCTTCGCGCTGAATCCGGGCTATGTTCTGCGAAAGGAAACGGATTACCTTGTAGGGCCCGTCATATTTGGGGGCCAACTTCGCTGCGAATCCATCCGCTGCCTTGGAGAGGATGAGTTGCCGCAGCAGTAACCATCGCGCCCAACTTTGGTCTCCATTCCCTTCGCCGCAGGTTGTAGTGCCTGCTTTGCTCTGCCGATGCTCGCTGCGCGTTTTCTCGAGCCACCTGGAACAGCTGCTCCAACTGTTTTGCCCGGTCTATGGGGTCGCGGCTCACTCGTCCTGTGCCTGGGGTAACCTCCTCGTACAACGCGCCCGGTAGCCGAGGTTCTCGGCCTTGAACCAGAAAAGCCGGACTGAATCCCGTTGTGTCCGAGATGCTACTGTTGATGGCCAGTGAGATCTCCGGGAGCAAGATGTCCCACGTGTGCTGAGGTCCGTTGATGTATTGAGCAATCATGGTTTTGATGGTCCGGTTCGCCCGCTCGGTCGGATTTTGTTGGGGGCTGTATGGCGCTGTGTACTCAATTCGCATGCCGACTCGTTTGCAGAACGCCTTGAACGAACGACTGGTGAATTGCGTTCCGTTGTCGCACACGAAGGTCCTGGGCGTCCCGAAATGCCCGAGAATCCTTTCTCGGAACGCCTTCTCGAGATGGGCGGTGGTGGCCTTGCGTAGCGCGACTAGTTCGACCCATTTGGAAAATAGGTCGAAGAATACCAGCAACACCGTGTTCCCTTGCTTTGACCTCGGTAATGGTCCCACGAAGTCGGCGCAAAGGGTGTCGCGCGATTCGACCTGTTGGGTTCTCAATGGTGTTGAGCCACTTGAGAGCCAGGTGGTCCGTGATGACGTCGAAACGGTATCCTTCCAGGTAGCACCGAAGTTTCCGGATGGCCCAGATGATGGCCAGGCACTCTTTTTCAGTCGCGGAGTAGTTTTCTTCGGCCTTGATCAGGCGGCGACTCACGTACGCGATGACTCGTTCGCCTTCCTCGGTCTCCTGGGTGAGGACGCCTCCCAATCCGAAGTCGCTCGCGTCGGTCTGGAGCGCAAATTTTCTGCTGAAGTCGGGGCATGCTAACACTGGGGCTTCGGTGAGTAACTCCTTCAGCTTGTCGAATGCCCCCTGCTGCTCCTCCTTCCACTCCCAACGGCGACCTTTGCGTAGCAACTGCGACATGGGGAGTACCACCGTCGCGAAGTTTGGGACGAAGCGCCTATACCAGGATGCTATTCCTAGGCACCGGCGTAGCTCCTTCGGATTGGTCGGGGGTTGTAACTTCCGCACAGCTGCCACTTTATCTGGATCCGTGTGGATCCCCTTTTCGCTGACCACATGGCCCAGATACACCAACTTGCGCTGGAAGAAGTGGCACTTCTTCCTGTTGAGGCGGAGGTTAGCTGCCCTCAATCTCCGGAAGACTTCCCGCAAGTTGTGTACGTGCTCCTCCACCGAAGTCCCGATGACTATGATGTCATCCAGGTAAGCGAAGGCGTGCGGTTCCATCTCGGGTCCTATCACGCGGTCCAGGGCGCGCTGGAACGTTGCCGGGGCGGAGTGAAGTCCGAACGGCATGACCTTCCATTGGAATAGGCCCCGGCCAGGTACCGTAAACGCGGTTCATTCGCGGCTCTGCTTGGCCATTGGTATCTGCCAGTAGCCGCTTTTCAGGTCCAACGTGCTGATGTATCGTGCATTCCGGAGTCGTTCCAAGATTGAGTTGATTCTTGGGAGAGGGTAGGCATCAGGAACAGAGTGCGCGTTCAACTGCCGAAAGTCCACGCACATCCGAGTCTCGCCTGACTTTTTGCCCACCAAAACGATCGGGGCGCTGTGCGGGCTTTTGGAGGGCTCGATACACCCTTCCCTGAGCAATTCGTCAACCTGGTTGTTGATGATTTTGAGCATTGCCGGGTTCTTGGGGTAGTAACGTTGCTTTATTGGCCGGTCGTCTTTCATCACGATCACATGTTCGGTGATCGTGGAGACGCCGGACAATCCCTCGAACTTGCTGAGCTCCTCCTCCAGAAACTCGGTGACCCATGGTTCCAGTCTGGGCGCGGCGGGGTGTTCTTCGGCTGGGGTACCCACGGCAGCGAGCCCGGTACACGGATGGGCCGTTGGTTTTGGTGTGTCCATCTCGCTGGTTACGCCTTCTTTTTTTCCGGAATGGGTTCCTTCGCACAGCTTCCTCGTCCTTTGCCCCCAGCAGGTCCTCTAGCCGTTGCTCGTGCTCGGACTGAGCCGGGCGATTGCCGGCTACACTGCAATGCTCGGTGTCCTTATTCTCGTGGTCCCCTGGTTCGGTGCTAGCCGCGCGGTTGCCGGCTGCTTCGCTACGCTCGGTGTCTTCGTCTCGGTGCTCCCTTGGCTCGATGCTAGCCGCGCGGTTGCCGGCTGCATCGCGATGCTCATTGTCCTTGTTTTGTTGTTCCCTTGATTCGATGTCAGCCGCGCGGTTGCCGGCTGCATCGCTATGCTCAGTGTCCTGGTCTCGGTGCTCCCTTGGTTCGATGCTAGCCGCGCGGTTGCCGGCTGCATCGCGATGCTCAGTGTCCTGGTCTCGGTGCTCCCTTGGTTCGATGCTAGCCGCGCGGTTGCCGCCTGCATCGCGATGCTCAGTGTCCTTGTCCTTGTTCTGTTGTCCACTTGGTTCGATGCCAGCCGCGCGGTTGCCGGCTGCATCGCGATGCTCGTTGTCCTTGTCCTTGTTCTTATTGTCCTTGTCTTGGACTGGCCGGGCTGTTTGGGTTCTCAGGTGGAGGGTGGCCCCTCCACAGACCAGGGTCGCACCGATGGCCCCAAGAAAGTCCAGGCCCAGCAACACATCATCCAGTACAACTGGGAGTATTAGCATCTGCACCAGAGTGCAAGATGTTCCCAGTTGTACATCCGCCCATGTAGCCCGTGTGAGTTCCTTTCGAGTGCCATCGGCCAGAGTGACCACTGTCTTAACTTGACATTGGTTGCCTGCGTTTCCAATTTTCTGCGCCAGTCGTTCCCCGATGAAGCTCCTCGTCGCGCCCGTGTCGACGGTTGCCCACAGTGCGTAGCCCTCGATAATGACTCGCGCTGAGATGCGTCCGCCCTGGATTCGCAATACGCTGGCTACTTCCGAGTGTTGACGGCCTGTGCCCCCGCTGCCTCGGGTTTCAGTGAGGGCGACTGTCCGTTTCCCGGAGCCTGGACTTGGCAACAGTCCACGGTACGCACCACTTGCTTTCCGCAGGTCCTGCAGAACAGGAGTCGCTGCCCCCGGCATTCGCGGGCGAAGTGTCCGGCCACTCCGCAGTTACGGCATGCTTCCCTTACGTTAATTAATGACTGTTCTCCCGAACTCGCAGGGATCCTTTGGGTGTCGTGGCCGGCCTGCGATGCTCCATTCCCTGGGGCCCACGGTGCGCCTCGTTGTTCGCCGTTCCATTTGTTCCTGCCTCCTGTCCGGTGCTCCTGGTGCATGTCCCATTGTTGTCGCTGCTGCTCCCGTTCACGGGCCTACGAGGTGGGTGGTTGATGACCAGCGCCGTCAGTTCCCGCAGGGTCCGGAAGTCGTTGCGTCTCACGAAGAGCTGGTAGCTGGGTTGCAAGTTCTCGTATACCCGTTCCAGTTCCTGGGCCTCGGTATAGCCAGCTCTGCGCATCATTAGGCGGATGTCAACCATATAGGTCTTATATGGTTCCCCCGCCTTCTGGTACCGCAGCCTGATCTCGTCCTCCAATCGCTGGAAGTAACGAGGAGGTAAGAAGAATTCGAGGAATTCTTTGCGGAAGACGGTCCATGTCTCCCCTTGGAGCCCGCTGGTCCGGAACCAATCCTCGGCCGCGCCCGTCAGCAGTTCTGGAAGTGCCTGTGGGATGTCTCGGGTGTCGATCCTGTACGTGGTTGCTCGCTCCTCCAGTCGCTCGACGAAACGTAGGGGGTCGGACCTGCCGTCAAAAGTTATGCCCCACCTACGCATGCGGTCCGCTGTGTGTGCCAGCGAGGTGTTGTCGCTCCTCTCGGCTGCCCCCGGATACCCCGGTTCCGGCCGTTCGACCATTCGAGGCACTGTCATCGCGGGGATGGGCACGGTGAGGCTGGGCAACGTGGGTTTTTGTTCTTCTGAGACTTTGTTTGCTGCTTTGAGGCGGTCCTCGGCCCCGGTCTCCCTTGCTGGTGAACTCCCACCGGTCCTCGTGATGGGCAACCTCCTGTCTGGACTCACGGAGTTGCCGAATTGCGCCTCCAGTGCCGCCAACCGGTCCAGTGTGGCCGAGGTGTGGTCTTTCCGGTGAACAAAAATTGCCATCCGCGCGCGCAGCTCCTCCACGGTGCCCTCTCGGTCGAGGTTAAACTCGTCCGCCAGCGCCTCGAGTTCTCCCTTCCTTCGGAAGGATATCCAACGAACTCCGACCATAGTTCTCTTCTGTCAGGATGCTAGTTGACTCTTCCTACGATGAGTCCTTTTTTCGCGTTGCAGCTAGTTTTGTTGATTTTCAGGGATGTTTCCGTAGCTTTTAGGGATTCCTACCAAGGATCCCTACACGTTGCAGGCTTGTTCGATGATTTTTTTGGTTTATTTTCTAAGGAGTTCGCAGGTCGGTTGCTCCTACGAAGGATCCCTTTTTTTTTTTTTAATTTTTATTTCACTTAGATTGCTGGTTCTTTATATTTTATATTTTTTTTTCTTTAAGGATTCTGTAGGTTGGGTTGTTCCCTACGAAGGATCCTTTTAATTTTGTTTCACTGGTTGTACTTGTACTCGACTTGTTCTCTTCGAGCGCTGTTCACTGACAGCCGTCTGCTAGCTGGCAGACGGCCTTATATACTAATTCGGTCGGGCCTCGGGTGGCCCGATCGTGTCACGCGGTGAAGTTCGGGTCGCTTACCCCCCGATGGCAACCCGGCAGGTCCCCTCTCGTCGAGTTTTTTTGTTTTTTTTTGTTGTGTGAGACGTTCGGTGCTAGGCGTCTCCCTACGGGGACTCGTGTCGATTGAAATTTTTCCCCTTTACTACCCTTCTTGCCCTCGTCCGTCCTTCGGGTCCCTGTCCTTTGTCCCTACTCCTCGGTTTGTCTCTGCCCCCCCCTATTCCCTGTCCTGGTCTGGTCCTGTCCGTCTCCTTGACTCCGCTTAAACCTATCCTTGCTAATCCTAAACTCCTTGCTCCTGCCATGCTTAAAACTATTCCTTGTTAATCCTAAAAACTCCTCTCTTCTCCTTGTCTAACCTCTTCTCGTCCGTTTTCTTGTCTCGTCTGCTCTGTTCAATGTCCTGGTCTATATCCCTGTCTCTGTTCTACCTTTTTCCCTCGTCTTTGGTAAGCCTATCCTGAATTTTCCTTTTCTATCCTTTTCCGTTCCCCGTGCGTTCCTTGTTCGTATGTTTGACTGTATGTGTACCTGGTCGATCTACGACGATGAAAATTCCCTACTACGTGTCTGTGCATTACTTGGCGCTTTTCCGCCGCTGGCCACGTATCCCGTCTGAATGTCCCCCTCCCCGGGTTCCTCAGTCGGCCTCGTGGTTCTTTAAGCCACATAATACCCCCCCTATCTTCGTTTTCTTTTGTCTCAGGGTCCCTGCTCGGGCGCCACCTGTAAGGTAGTGTCTCGGGCTGAGGTGAGCTCAGTCGCGCCAGGTCCCTTTACAGGAAATTTGTAAACTTGCTGAGACCCGAGACGAAGAAGGAAGGGTGGCCTGTTGAGGTGGGGATCACCTTTTGGGGGGGAATGGCGGAGATAATCTCCCAGACGGCGTGGCCGCCTAGATGTCCTACCTATCAGCGTGTGGGGAGTGGTGTCAGCGACAGCGTGCGAGGGCTAAGAACGCGCGACCTGTAGCCACCTCCGCTTCTCGAGTGACCTCGGAGCCGGGTATGAACCCACAGCTAGCGAGACCACCGACTTGCGGCTGCTCCAGGGACTCCACTGTATGCGCTGGGTATTGACCTTCTGGCGCACCAGTGAGACTCCGGAGCAGTTGGGCCACGCGGTCTTGCGTTCCGCCTTCACACGCGATCACTCACACACACACACACACACTCACACGCCTCTTCCCCGGCAGTCGCGCCCATCGCTGTGCACTGCTTGTTCCAAAAAAAGACACTTTCATTTTCATCCTCACTTCACTTGTTTTATTTATTTTTTTCCTAAAAATGCCCTACCTAAGCACCGTCCCACTGTTTTCGCCCGGAGTACCGGGCCCTGCCTCAGTTGGCCAACAAGTGGCTCGCTCACCTTACTCCACACGCCCGTTTTCCTTCGTCCTGTGCGCCCTTGTCCTTGGCGTGGCGTCCTCCTCGTGGTCCGTCTAACGGCGCGTCGCTTTGTTGTTTGCCTTCGTCTTGTTTTTACTTGCCCCTTCACGGCGCGTCACTTGTGCTGTCACTCCTTGGTTTTATCGTTGTTATTGTTATTTATATTATTTTATGCTATTATTGTTTTTCTTGCCTTCGGCGGCGCGTCACTTTGTTTTGTGTTATCGTTTTTGTTTTTAATTGTCCACTCCTTTATTCACTTCCGCATGTTTTCCGAGGTCCCGACACACTAATTAGCGTCCACGCGCCAAAATTCTTCCCAGCCTCCCGGCCGGCGTTAGATTTGGCAGCGCAGTCGCCGAGCTTGAGCCGACCACGCACTTCCCGACAGCGCAGTCGCCGAGCCTGGGCCGACCACGCACTTCGCTGCAGCGCGCATGCATCGTGGTTCTTCTTCCCCTCTCTGCTGCCTACGAGCCTTCCGCTCGGCTCATGCTCTGCTACGGCTGCAGCGCTCTCTTCGTTTCGCTGCTCTCTGCTGCTGGCGTGCATCGCTGCTAGTGTGCGTCGGCGCTCTTGTTGTGAGTGTGCGTCGGCGCTCTTGCTGTCGGCGCTCTTACTGCTGACGCTCTTGCGCGTCGGCGCTCTTGGTGCTAGTGTGCGTCGGCGCTCTCGCTGCCGGCGCTCTTGTTGCTAGTGTGCGTCGGCGCTCTCGCTGTCGGCGCTCTTACTGCTGGCGCTCTTGCAGCTGGCGCTCTTGCAGCTGGCGCGCGTCGGCGCTCTTGTTGCTAGCGTGTGTGTGGGTTCGGTCGCTCTTTCTGTGTGCCTGTGTGCGGTCGTTCTCTTTCTGTTGACGCGTGCCTGTGTGCGGTCGTTCTCTTTCTGTTGACGCGTGCCTGTGTGCGGTTGCTCTCTTGTCGTTGATGTGCGCCTGTGTGCGGTCGTTCTCTTGTTGTCGATGTGCGCCTGTGTCGGTGTGTGGTGAGCGTTGCTGCTCTTGCTGCAGGTGTTCGTCTCGCTGCTGTTGTGCTGTCGCTCTCTGTTATGGTGAGCGAGCCTATACCCTATACTTGTTGGCCCCACCGTCTGAGGTAGTTCCGCCTAACCCTTAACATAAAAAAAAACCTTTTATATATAAATCAACAGATTCCTTCATTGGAACATAAATGTCTTAATACTACATAACAGGTATACTTACAATCTACTTAACCTAAAATGAGAAATGGGAAAATTTATAAAGAAAAATGTGGGACTCAGGTGAGTCCTCACAACACAGGCTAGGCACAGGCTAGGCACTGGCTAGACACTGGCTAGGCACACGCTATGCACATGCCAGTCTCTGGCAAGGCACAGGCTAGACACAGGCTAGACACTGGCTAGGCACACGCTATGCACATGCCAGTCTCAGGCAATGCACAGGCTAGACACAGGCTAGACACTGGCTAGGCACAGGCTATGCACATGCCAGTCACATGCCAGACACAGGCAAGGCACAGGCTAGACACAGGCTAGAAACAGGCTAGACACTGGCTAGGCACAGGCTAGACACAGGCTAGACACAGGCTAGACACAGGCTAGACACAGGCTAGACACAGGCTAGACACAGGCTAGACACAGGCTAGACACAGGCTAGACACAGGCTAGACACAGGCTAGGCACAGGCTAGACACACAGGCTAGACACAGGCTAGACACAGGCTAGACACAGGCTAGACACAGGCTAGACACAGGCTAGACACAGGCTAGACACAGGCTAGACACAGGCTAGACACAGGCTAGACACAGGCTAGACACAGGCTAGACACAGGCTAGACACAGGCTAGACACAGGCTAGACACAGGCTAGGCATAGGCTAGGCACAGGCTAGCCACGGGCTAGGCACAGGCTAGGCACAGGCTATGCACAGGCTAGACAAAGGCTATACACTGGCTAGGCACAGGCTAGACACAGGCTAGACACAGGCTAGACACAGGCTAGACACAGGCTAGACACAGGCTAGACACAGGCTAGACACTGGCTAGACACAAGCTAGGCACAGGCTAGGCACAGGCTATGCACAGGCTAGACAAAGGCTATACACTGGCTAGGCACAGGCTAGGCACTGGCTAGACACATGCCTGTCTCAGGCAAGGCACAGGCTAGACACAAGCTAGACACTGGCTAGGCACAGGCTATGCACATGCCAGTCACAGGCAAGGCACAGGCTAGACACAGGCTAGACACAGGCTAGACACAGGCTAGGCACAGGCTAGGCACAGGCGAGGCACTGGCTAGACACTGGCTAGGCACAAGCTATGCACATGCCAGTCTCACGCAAGGCACAAGCTAAACACAGGCTAGACACTGGCTAGGCACAGGCTATGCACATGCCAGTCACAGGCAAAGCACAGGCTAGACACAGGCTGGACACAGGCTAGGCACAGGCTATGCACATGCCAGTCACATGCCAGACACAGGCAAGGCACAGGCTAGACACAGGCTAGAAACAGGCTAGACACAGGCTAGGCACAGGCTAGGCACAGGCTAGCCACGGGCTAGGCACAGGCTAGGCACAGGCTATGCACAGGCTAGACAAAGGCTATACACTGGCTAGGCACAGGCTAGACACAGGCTAGACACAGGCTAGACACAGGCTAGACACAGGCTAGACACAGGCTAGACACTGGCTAGACACTGGCTAGACATAAGCTAGGCACAGGCTAGGCACAGGCTATGCACAGGCTAGACAAAGGCTACACACTGGCTAGGCACAGGCTAGGCACTGGCTAGACACATGCCTGTCTCAGGCAAGGCACAGGCTAGACACAAGCTAGACACTGGCTAGGCACAGGCTATGCACATGCCAGTCATAGGCAAGGCACAGTCTAGACACAGGCTAGACACATCTAGACACAGGCTAGGCACAGGCTAGGCACAGGCGAGGCACTGGCTAGACACTGGCTAGGCACAAGCTATGCACATGCCAGTCTCACGCAAGGCACAAGCTAAACACAGGCTAGACACTGGCTAGGCACAGGCTATGCACATGCCAGTCACAGGCAAAGCACAGGCTAGACACAGGCTGGACACAGGCTAGGCACAGGCTAGGCACTGGCTAGACACTGGCTAGGCACACAATATGCACATGCCAGTCTCAGGCAAGGCACAGGCTAGACACATGCCAGTCACAGGCGAGGCACAGGCTAGACACAGGCTAGACACAGGCTAGGCACAGGCTAGAAACAGGCTAGGCACAGGCTAGACACAGGCTAGACACAGGCTAGACACAGGCTAGACACAGGCTAGACACAGGCTAGACACAGGCTAGACACAGGCTAGACACAGGCTAGACAAAGGCTAGACACAGGCTAGACACAGGCTAGACACAGGCTAGACAAAGGCTAGAAACAGGCTAGACACAGGCTAGACACAGGCTAGACACAGGCTAGACACAAGCTAGACACAGGCTGGACACAGGCTAGACACAGGCTAGGCACAGGCTAGACAAAGGCTAGACACAGGCTAGACACAGGCTAGACAAAGGCTAGACACGGGCTAGACACAGGCTAGACACAGACTAGACACAGGCTAGACACAGGCTAGACACAGGCTAGACACAGGCTAGACACAGGCTAGACACAGGCTAGACACAGGCTAGACACAGGCTAGTCACAGGCTAGGCACAGGCTAGACACAGGCTAGGCACAGGCTAGACACTGGCTAGGCACAGGCTATGCACAGGCTAGACAAAGGCTAGACACTGGCTAGGCACAGGCTAGACACAGGCTAGACACAGGCTAGACACAGGCTAGACACAGGCTAGACACAGGCTAGACACTGGCTAGACACTGGCTAGACATAAGCTAGGCACAGGCTAGGCACAGGCTATGCACAGGCTAGACAAAGGCTACACACTGGCTAGGCACAGGCTAGGCACTGGCTAGACACATGCCTGTCTCAGGCAAGGCACAGGCTAGACACAAGGTAGACACTGGCTAGGCACAGGCTATGCACATGCCAGTCACAGGCAAGGCACAGGCTAGACACAGGCTAGACACAGGCTAGACACAGGCTAGGCACAGGCTAGGCACAGGCGAGGCACTGGCTAGACACTGGCTAGGCACAAGCTATGCACATGCCAGTCTCACGCAAGGCACAAGCTAAACACAGGCTAGACACTGGCTAGGCACAGGCTATGCACATGCCAGTCACAGGCAAAGCACAGGCTAGACACAGGCTGGACACAGGCTAGGCACAGGCTAGGCACAGGCTAGGCACTGGCTAGACACTGGATAGGCACACAATATGCACATGCCAGTCTCAGGCAAGGCACAGGCTAGACACATGCCAGTCACAGGCGAGGCACAGGCTAGACACAGGCTAGACACAGGCTAGGCACAGGCTAGACACAGGCTAGGCACAGGCTAGACACAGGCTAGACACAGGCTAGACACAGGCTAGACACAGGCTAGACACAGGCTAGACACAGGCTAGACACAGGCTAGACACAGGCTAGACAAAGGCTAGACACAGGCTAGACACAAGCTAGACACAGGCTAGACAAAGGCTAGAAACAGGCTAGACACAGGCTAGACACAGGCTAGACACAGGCTAGACACAGGCTAGACACAGGCTAGAAACAGGCTAGGCACAGGCTAGACACAGGCTAGACACAGGCTAGACACAGGCGAGACACAGGCTAGACACAGGCTAGACACAGGCTAGACAAAGGCTAGACACAGGCTAGACACAAGCTAGACACAGGCTAGACACAGGCTAGAAACAGGCTAGACACAGGCTAGACACAGGCTAGACACAGGCTAGGCACAGGCTAGTTACAGGCTGGACACAGGCTAGACACAGGCTAGACAAAGTCTAGACACAGGCTAGACACAAGCTAGACACAGGCTAGGCACAGGCTGGACACAGGCTAGACACAGGGTAGACACAGGCTAGACACAGGCTAGACACAGGCTAGACACGGGCTTGGCACAGACTAGACACTGGCTAAGCACAGGCTAGACACAGGCTAGAAACTGGCTAGGCACAGGCTAGACACAGGCTAGACACAGGCTAGACACAGGCTAGACACAGGCTAGACACAGGCTAGACACAGGCTAGACACAGGCTAGACACAGGCTAGACACAGGCTAGACACTGGCTAGGCACAGGCTCGACACTGGCTAGGCACAGGCTAGACACAGGCTAGACACAGGCTAGACACAGGCTAGACACAGGCTAGACACAGGTTAGACACAGGCTAGACACATGCTAGACACAGGCTAGACACAGGCTAGACACAGGTTAGACACAGGCTAGACACAGGCTAGACACAGGCTAGACACAGGCTAGACAAAGGCTAGACACAGCCTAGACACAGGCTAGACACAGGCTAGACACAGGCTAGAAAAGGCTAGACACAGGCTAGACACTGGCTTGGCACAGACTAGACACTGGCTAAGCACAATCTACAAACTGGATAGGCACAGGCTAGACACAGGCTTGACACAGGCTGGGCACAGACTAGACACTGGCTAGGCACTGGCTAGACACTGGCTAGGCACAGGCTAGACAATGGCTATGAACAGGCTAGACAATGGCTATGAACAGGCTAGGTACTGGCTAGGTACAGGCTAGGCACTGGCTAGGTACAGGCTAGGCAGAGGCTAGGCACATACTTGACACAGGCTAGACAAAGGCTAGACACAGGCTAGACACAGGCTAGACACAGGCTAGACACAGGCTAGACACAGGCTAGACACAGGCTAGACACAGGCTAGACACAGGCTAGACACAGGCTAGACACAGGCTAGACACAGGCTAGACACAGGCTAGACACCGGCAAGACATCGTCAAGACACAGACTAGACACAGACTAGACAGAGGCTACACACGGGCTAGGCACATGCTAGACTCTGGCTATGCACAGGCTAGACAAAGGCTAGAAACTGGATAGGCACAGGCTAGGCACTAGCTAGACACTGGCTAGGCATACGCTGTGCACATGCCAGTCTAGGCACAGGCTAGACACAGGCTAGACACAGGCTAGACACAGGCTAGACACAGGCTAGACACAGGTTAGACACAGGCTAGACACATGCTAGACACAGGCTAGACACAGGCTAGACACAGGTTAGACACAGGCTAGACACAGGCTAGACACAGGCTAGACACAGGCTAGACACAGGCTAGACAAAGGCTAGACACAGCCTAGACACAGGCTAGACACAGGCTAGACACAGGCTAGAAAAGGCTAGACACAGGCTAGACACTGGCTTGGCACAGACTAGACACTGGCTAAGCACAATCTACAAACTGGATAGGCACAGGCTAGACACAGGCTTGACACAGGCTGGGCACAGACTAGACACTGGCTAGGCACTGGCTAGACACTGGCTAGGCACAGGCTAGACAATGGCTATGAACAGGCTAGACAATGGCTATGAACAGGCTAGGTACTGGCTAGGTACAGGCTAGGCACTGGCTAGGTACAGGCTAGGCAGAGGCTAGGCACATACTTGACACAGGCTAGACAAAGGCTAGACACAGGCTAGACACAGGCTAGACACAGGCTAGACACAGGCTAGACACAGGCTAGACACAGGCTAGACACAGGCTAGACACAGGCTAGACACAGGCTAGACACAGGCTAGACACAGGCTAGACACAGGCTAGACACAGGCTAGACACAGGCTAGACACAGGCTAGACACCGGCAAGACATCGTCAAGACACAGACTAGACACAGACTAGACAGAGGCTACACACGGGCTAGGCACATGCTAGACTCTGGCTATGCACAGGCTAGACAAAGGCTAGAAACTGGATAGGCACAGGCTAGGCACTGGCTAGACACTGGCTAGGCATACGCTGTGCACATGCCAGTCTCAGGCAAGGCACAGGCTAGACACAGGCTAGACACGGGCTAGGCACAGGCTATGCACATGCCAGTCACAGGCAAGGCACAGGCTAGACACAGGCTAGACACTGGCTAGGCACAGGCTAGACACTGGCTTGGCACAGACTAGATACTGGCTAAGCACAGGCTAGACACAGGCTAGAAACTGGCTAGGCACAGGCTAGACACAGGCTAAACACTGGCTGGGCACATGCTAGACACAGGCTAGACAAAGGCTAGACACTGGCTAGACACAAGCTAGACACAGGCTAGACACAGGCTAGAAACAGGCTAGACACAGTTTAGACACAGGCTAGACACAGGCTAGACACAGGCTAGACATAGGCTAGGCACAGGCTAGAACAGGCTAGACACAGGCTAGACACAGGCTAGACAAAGGCTAGACACGGGCTTGGCACAGACTAGACACTGGCTAAGCACAGGCTAGACACAGGCTAGAAACTGGCCTGGCACAGGCAAGACACAGGCTAGACACAGGCTAGACACTGGCTGGGCACAGGCTCGACACTGGCTAGGCACAGGCTAGACACAGGCTAGACACAGGCTAGACACAGGTTAGACACAGGTTAGACACAGGCAAGACACAGGCTAGACACAGGCTAGACACAGGCTAGACACAGGTTAGACTCAGGCTAGACACAGGCTAGACACAGGCTAGACACAGGCTAGACAAAGGCTAGACACAGGCTAGACACAGGCTAGACACAGGCTAGACACAGGCTAGACACAGGCTAGAAAAGGCTAGACACAGGCTAGACACTGGCTTGGCACAGACTAGACACTGGCTAAGCACAGTCTACAAACTGGATAGGCACAGGCTAGACACAGGCTTGACACAGGCTGGGCACAGACTAGACACTGGCTAGGTACAGGCTAGACACTGGCTGAGCACAGGCAAGACAATGGCTATGAACAGGCTAGACAATGGCTATGAACAGGCTAGGTACTGGCTAGGTACAGGCTAGACACAGGCTAGACACAGGCTAGACACAGTCTTGACACAGGCTAGACACAGGCTAGACACAGGCTAGACACAAGCTAGACACAGGCTAGACAAAGGCTAGACACAGGCTAGACACAGGCTAGACACAGGCTAGACACAGGCTAGACACAGGCTAGACACAGGCTAGACAAAGGCTAGACACAGGATAGACACAGGCTAGACACAGGCTAGACACAGGCTAGACACAGGCTAGACACAGGCTAGACACAGGCTAGACACAGGCTAGACACAGGCTAGACACAGGCTAGACACAGGCTAGACACAGGCTAGAGACTGGCTAGGTACAGGCTAGGCATACGCTATGCACATGCCTGTCTCAGGCAATGCACAGGCTAGACACAGGCTAGGCACAGGCTAGGCACAGGCTAGAACAGGCTAGACACAGGCTAGACACAGGCTAGACAAAGGCTAGACACGGGCTTGGCACAGACTAGACACTGGCTAAGCACAGGCTGGACACAGGCTAGAAACTGGCCTGGCACAGGCAAGACACAGGCTAGACACAGGCTAGACACAGGCTAGACACTGGCTGGGCACAGGCTCGACACTGGCTAGGCACAGGCTAGACACAGGCTAGACACAGGCTAGACACAGGTTAGACACAGGTTAGACACAGGCAAGACACAGGCTAGACACAGGCTAGACACAGGCTAGACACAGGTTAGACACAGGCTAGACACAGGCTAGACACCGGCAAGACATCGTCAAGACACAGACTAGACACAGGCTAGACAGAGGCTACACACGGGCTAGGCAAATGCTAGACTCTGGCTATGCACAGGCTAGACAAAGGCTAGAAACTGGATAGGCACAGGCTAGGCACTGGCTAGACACTGGCTAGGCATACGCTGTGCACATGCCAGTCTCAGGCAAGGCACAGGCTAGACACAGGCTAGACACGGGCTAGGCACAGGCTATGCACATGCCAGTCACAGGCAAGGCACAGGCTAGACACAGGCTAGACACTGGCTAGGCACAGGCTAGACACTGGCTTGGCACAGACTAGATACTGGCTAAGCACAGGCTAGACACAGGCTAGAAACTGGCTAGGCACAGGCTAGACACAGGCTAGACACTGGCTGGGCACAGGCTAGACACAGGCTAGACAAAGGCTAGACACAGGCTAGACACAAGCTAGACACAGGCTAGACACAGGCTAGAAACAGGCTAGACACAGGCTAGACACAGGCTAGACACAGGCTAGACACAGGCTAGACACAGCCTAGACACAGGCTAGACACAGGCTAGGCACAGGCTAGAACAGGCTAGACACAGGCTAGACAAAGGCTAGACACGGGCTTGGCACAGACTAGACACTGGCTAAGCACAGGCTAGACACAGGCTAGAAACTGGCCTGGCACAGGCAAGACACAGGCTAGACACAGGCTAGACACTGGCTGGGCACAGGCTCGACACTGGCTAGGCACAGGCTAGACACAGGCTAGACACAGGCTAGACACAGGTTAGACACAGGTTAGACACAGGCAAGACACAGGCTAGACACAGGCTAGACACAGGCTAGACACAGGTTAGACTCAGGCTAGACACAGGCTAGACACAGGCTAGACACAGGCTAGACAAAGGCTAGACACAGGCTAGACACAGGCTAGACACAGGCTAGACACAGGCTAGACACAGGCTAGAAAAGGCTAGACACAGGCTAGACACTGGCTTGGCACAGACTAGACACTGGCTAAGCACAGTCTACAAACTGGATAGGCACAGGCTAGACACAGGCTTGACACAGGCTAGGCACAGACTAGACACTGGCTAGGTACAGGCTAGACACTGGCTAGGCACAGGCAAGACAATGGCTATGAACAGGCTAGACAATGGCTATGAACAGGCTAGGTACTGGCTAGGTACAGGCTAGACACAGGCTAGATACAGGCTAGACACAGGCTAGACACAGGCTAGACAAAGGCTAGACACAGGCTAGACACAGGCTAGACACAGGCTAGACACAGGCTAGACACAGGCTAGACAAAGGCTAGACACAGGATAGACACAGGCTAGACACAGGCTAGACACAGGATAAACACAGGCTAGACACAGGCTAGACACAGGCTAGACACAGGCTAGAGACTGGCTAGGCACAGGCTAGGCATACGCTATGCACATGCCTGTCTCAGGCAATGCACAGGCTAGACACAGGCTAGGCACAGGCTAGGCACAGGCTAGAACAGGCTATACACAGGCTAGACACAGGCTAGACAAAGGCTAGACACGGGCTTGGCACAGACTAGACACTGGCTAAGCACAGGCTAGACACAGGCTAGAAACTGGCCTGGCACAGGCAAGACACAGGCTAGACACAGGCTAGACACTGGCTGGGCACAGGCTCGACACTGGCTAGGCACAGGCTAGACACAGGCTAGACACAGGTTAGACACAGGTTAGACACAGGCAAGACACAGGCTAGACACAGGCTAGACACAGGCTAGACACAGGTTAGACTCAGGCTAGACACAGGCTAGACACAGGCTAGACACAGGCTAGACAAAGGCTAGACACAGGCTAGACACAGGCTAGACACAGGCTAGACACAGGCTAGAAAAGGCTAGACACTGGCTTGGCACAGACTAGACACTGGCTAAGCACAGTCTACAAACTGGATAGGCACAGGCTAGACACAGGCTGGACACAGGCTGGGCACAGACTAGACACTGGCTAGGTACAGGCTAGACACTGGCTAGGCACAGGCAAGACAATGGCTATGAAGAGGCTAGACAATGGCTATGAACAGGCTATTTACTGGCTAGGTACAGGCTAGACACAGGCAAGACACAGGCTAGACACAGGCTAGACACAGGCTAGACACAGGCTAGACACAAGCTAGACACAGGCTAGACAAAGGCTAGACACAGACTAGACACAGGCTAGACACAGGCTAGACACAGGCTAGACACAGGCTAGACACAGGCTAGACACAGGCTAGACAAAGGCTAGACACAGGATAGACACAGGCTAGACACAGGCTAGACACAGGCTAGACACAGGCAAGACACAGGCTAGACACAGGCTAGACACAGGCTAGAGACTGGCTAGGCACAGGCTAGGCATACGCTATGCACATGCCTGTCTCAGGCAATGCACAGGCTAGACACAGGCTAGGCACATGCCTGTCTCAGGCAATGCACAGGCTAGACACAGGCTAGGCACAGGCTAGGCACAGGCTAGGCACAGGCTAGGCACAGGCTAGGCACTGGCTAGACACTGGCTAGGCTCAGGCTAGACACAGGCTAGACGCAAGCTAGACACAGGCTAGACACAAGCTAGACACAGGCTAGACACAGGCTAGACACAGGCTAGACACAGGCTAGACACAGGCTAGACACAGGCTAGACACAGGCTAGACACAGGCTAGACACAGGCTAGGCACAGGCTAGACACAGGCTAGACACAGGCTAGACACAGGCTAGAGACAGGCTAGAAACAGGCTAGACACAGGCTAGACACAGGCTATGCACAGGCTAGACACAGGCTAGACACAGGCTAGGCACAGGCTAGGCACAGGCTAGACACAGGCTAGACACAAGCAAGACACAGGCTAGGCACAGGCTGGACACAGGCTAGACACAGGGTAGACACAGGCTAGACACAGGCTAGACACAGGCTAGACACAGGCTAGACACAGGCTAGACACAGGCTAGACTCAGGCTAGACACAGGCTAGACACGGGCTCGGCACAGACTAGACACTGGCTAAGCACAGGCTAGACACAGGCTAGAAACTGGCTAGGCACAGGTTAGACACAGGCTAGACACAGGCTAGACACAGGCTAGACACTGGCTGGGCACAGGCTCGACACTGGCTAGGCACAGGCTAGACACAGGCTAGACACAGGCTAGACACAGGCTAGACACAGGCTAGACACAGGCTAGACACAGGTTAGACACAGGATAGACACAGGCTAGACACAGGCTAGACACAGGCTAGACACAGGCTAGACACAGGTTAGACACAGGCTAGACACAGGCTAGACACAGGCTAGACACAGGCTAGACAAAGGCTAGACACAGCCTAGACACAGCCTAGACACAGGCTAGAAAAGGCTAGATACAGGCTAGACACTGGCTTGGCACAGACTAGACACTGGCTAAGCACAATCTACAAACTGGATAGGCACAGGCTAAACACAGGCTTGACACAGGCTGGGCACAGACTAGACACTGGCTAGGCACAGGCTAGACACTGGCTAGGCACAGGCTAGACAATGGCTATGAACAGGCTAGACAATGGCTATGAACAGGCTAGGTACTGGCTAGGTACAGGCTGGGCACCGGCAAGACACCGTCAAGACACAGACTAGACACTAGACAGGCTAGGTATAGGCTCGGCAGAGGCTAGGCACATACTTGACACAGGCTAGACAAAGGCTAGACACAGGCTAGACACAGGCTAGACACAGGCTAGACACAGGCTAGACACAGGCTAGACACAGGCTAGACACAGGCTAGACACAGGCTAGACACAGGCTAGAAACAGGCTAGACACAGGCTAGACACAGGCTAGACACAGGCTAGACACAGGCTAGACACCGGCAAGACACCGTCAAGACACAGACTAGACACAGGCTAGACAGAGGCTACACACTGGCTAGGCACATGCTAGACTCTGGCTATGCACAGGCTAGACAAAGGCTAGAAACTGGCTAGGCACAGGCTAGGCACTGGCTAGACACTGGCTAGGCATACGCTGTGCACATGCCAGTCTCAGGCAAGGCACAGGCTAGACACAGGCTAGACACGGGCTAGGCACAGGCTATGCACATGCCAGTCACAGGCAAGGCACAGGCTAGACACAGGCTAGACACTGGCTAGGCACAGGCTAGACACAGGCTAGACACTGGCTAGGCACAGGCTAGACACTGGCTAAGCACAGGCTAGACACAGGCTAGAAACTGGCTAGGCACAGGCTAGACACAGGCTAGACACTGGCTGGGCACAGGCTAGACACAGGCTAGACAAAGGCTAGACAAAGGCTAGACACAAGCTAGACACAGGCTAGACACAGGCTAGAAACAGGCTAGACACAGGCTAGACACAGGCTAGACACAGGCTAGACACAGGCTAGACACAGGCTAGGCACAGGCTAGACACAGGCTAGACACGGGCTAGACACAGGCTAGACAAAGGCTAGACACGGGCTTGCCACAGACTAGACACTGGCTAAGCACAGGCTAGACACAGGCTAGAAACTGGCTAGGCACAGGCAAGACACAGGCTAGACACAGGCTAGACACTGGCTGGGCACAGGCTCGACACTGGCTAGGCACAGGCTAGACACAGGCTAGACACAGGTTAGACACAGGTAAGACACAGGCTAGACACAGGCTAGACACAGGCTAGACACAGGCTAGACACAGGTTAGACTCAGGCTAGACACAGGCTAGACACAGGCTAGACACAGGCTAGACAAAGGCTAGACACAGGCTAGACACAGGCTAGACACAGGCTAGACACAGGCTAGAAAAGGCTAGACACAGGCTAGACACTGGCTTGGCACAGACTAGACACTGGCTAAGCACAGTCTACAAACTGGATAGGCACAGGCTAGACACAGGCTTGACACAGGCTGGGCACAGACTAGACACTGGCTAGGTACAGGCTAGACACTGGCTAGGCACAGGCTAGACAATGGCTATGAACTGGCTAGACAATGGCTATGAACAGGCTAGGTACTGGCTAGGTACAGGCTAGACACAGGCTAGACACAGGCTAGACACAGGCTAGACACAGGCTAGACACAAGCTAGACACAGGCTAGACAAAGGCTAGACACAGGCTAGACACAGGCTAGACACAGGCTAGACACAGGCTAGACAAAGGCTAGACACAGGCTAGACACAGGCTAGACACAGGCTAGACACATGCTAGACACAGGCTAGACACAGGCTAGACACAGGCTAGAGACTGGCTAGGCACAGGCTAGGCATACGCTATGCACATGCCTGTCTCAGGCAATGCACAGGCTAGACACAGGCTAGGCACAGGCTAGGCACAGGCTAGGCACAGGCTAGGCACAGGCTAGGCACAGGCTAGGCACAGGCTAGGCACAGGCTAGGCTCAGGCTAGACACAGGCTAGACACAGGTTTGACACAGGCTAGACACAGGCTTGACACAAGCTAAACACAGGCTACACACAGGCTGGACACAGGCTAGACACAGGCTTGACACAGGCTAGACACAGGCTAGACAAAGGCTAGACACAGGCTAGACACAGGCTAGACACAGGCTAGACACAGGCTAGACACAGGCTAGACACAGGCTAGACACAGGCTGGACACAGGCAAGACAAAGGCTAGACACAGGCTAGACACAGGCTAGACACAGGCTAGACACAGGCTAGACACAGGCTAGGCATAGGCTAGACACAGGCTAGACACAGGCTAGGCATAGGCTAGGCACAGGCTAGCCACAGGCTAGGCACAGGCTAGGCACAAGCTAGGCACAGGCTAGGCACAGGCCAGTCACAGGCTAGGCACAGGCTAGGCACAGGCTAGACACCGGCTAGACACCGGCTAGACACCGGCTAGACACCGGCTAGACACAGACTAGACACAGGCTAGACAGAGGCTATACACTGGCTAGGCACAGGCTAGACACAGGCTATGCACAGGCTAGACAAAGGCTATACACTGGCTAGGCACAGGCTAGGCACGGGCTAGACACTGGCTAGGCACACGCTATGCACATGCCTGTCTCAGGCAAGGCACAGGCTAGACACAGGCTAGACACTGGCTAGGCACAGGCTTTGCACATGCCAGTCACAGGAAAGGCACAGGCTAGACACAGGTTAGTCACAGGCTAGGCACAGGCTAGGCACACGCTATGCACATGCCAGTCTCAGGCAAGGCACAGGCTAGACACAGGCTAGACACTGGCTAGGCACAGGCTATGCACATGCCAGTCACAGGCAAGGCACAGGCTAGACATAGGCTAGACACAGGCTAGGCACATGCCAGTCACAGGCAAGGCACAGGCTAGACATAGGCTAGACACAGGCTAGGCACAGGCTAGGCACAGGCTAGGCACAGGCTAGGCACAGGCTAGGCACAGGCTAGGCACAGGCTAGGCACAGGCTAGGCACAGGCTAGGCACTGGCTAGGCACTGGCTAGACACAGGCTAGACACAGGCTACAAACAGGCTAGACACAGGCTAGACATAGGCTAGGCATAGGCTGAGCACAGGCTAGGCACAGGCTAGGCATAGGCTGAGCACAGGCTAGGCACAGGCTAGGCACAGGCTAGGCACAGGCTAGGCACAGGCTAGGCACAGGCTAGGCACAGGCTAGGCACAGGCTAGGCACAGGCTAGGCACAGGCTAGGCACAGGCTAGGCACAGGCTAGGCACAGGCCAGTCACAGGCTAGGCACAGGCTAGGCACAGGCTAGACACCGGATAGACACCGGCTAGACACAGTCTAGACACAGGCTAGACAGAGGCTATACACTGGCTAGGCACAGGCTAGACACTGGCTAGGCACAGGCTAGGCACTGGCTAGACACTGGCTAGGCACACGCTATGCACATGCCTGTCTAAGGCAAGGCACAGGCTAGACACAGGCTAGACACTTGCTAGGCACAGGCTATGCACATGCCAGTCACAGGCAAGGCACAAGCTACACACAGGCTAGACACAGGCTAGGCACAGGTTAGGCACAGACTAGGCACTGGCTAGACACTGGGTAGGCAAAACTAGGCACTGGCTAGACACTGGCTAGGCACACGCTATGCACATGCCAGTCTCAGGCAAGGCACAGGCTAGACACAGGCTAGGCACTGGCTAGGCACAGGCTATGCACATGCTAGTCACAGGCAAGGCACAGGCTAGACACAGGCTAGACACAGGCTAGACAAAGGCTAGACACTGGGTAGGCACAGGCTAGGCACTGGCTAGACACAGGCTAGACACAGGCTAGACACAGGCTAGACACAGGCTAGGCACAGGCTAGACACAGGCTAGACACAGGCTAGACACAGGCTAGACACAGGCTGGACACAGGCAAGACAAAGGCTAGACACAGGCTAGACACAGGCTAGACACAGGCTAGACACAGGCTAGACACAGGCTAGGCATAGGCTAGACACAGGCTAGACACAGGCTAGGCATAGGCTAGGCACAGGCTAGCCACAGGCTAGGCACAGGCTAGGCACAGGCTAGGCACAAGCTAGGCACAGGCTAGGCACAGGCCAGTCACAGGCTAGGCACAGGCTAGGCACAGGCTAGACACCGGCTAGACACCGGCTAGACACCGGCTAGACACCGACTAGACACAGGCTAGACAGAGGCTATACACTGGCTAGACACAGGCTAGACACAGGCTATGCACAGGCTAGACAAAGGCTATACACTGGCTAGGCACAGGCTAGGCACGGGCTAGACACTGGCTAGGCACACGCTATGCACATGCCTGTCTCAGGCAAGGCACAGGCTAGACACAGGCTAGACACTGGCTAGGCACAGGCTTTGCACATGCCAGTCACAGGAAAGGCACAGGCTAGACACAGGTTAGTCACAGGCTAGGCACAGGCTAGGCACACGCTATGCACATGCCAGTCTCAGGCAAGGCACAGGCTAGACACAGGCTAGACACTGGCTAGGCACAGGCTATGCACATGCCAGTCAAAGGCAAGGCACAGGCTAGACATAGGCTAGACACAGGCTAGGCACATGCCAGTCACAGGCAAGGCACAGGCTAGACATAGGCTAGACACAGGCTAGGCACAGGCTAGGCACAGGCTAGGCACAGGCTAGGCACAGGCTAGGCACAGGCTAGGCACAGGCTAGGCACAGGCTAGGCACAGGCTAGGCACAGGCTAGGCACTGGCTAGGCACTGGCTAGACACAGGCTAGACACAGGCTACAAACAGGCTAGACACAGGCTAGACACAGGCTAGACACAGGCTAGACATAGGCTAGGCATAGGCTGAGCACAGGCTAGGCACAGGCTAGGCATAGGCTGAGCACAGGCTAGGCACAGGCTAGGCACAGGCTAGGCACAGGCTAGGCACAGGCTAGGCACAGGCTAGGCACAGGCTAGGCACTGGCTAGGCACAAGCTAGTCACAGGCTAGGCACAGGCCAGTCACAGGCTAGGCACAGGCTAGGCACAGGCTAGACACCGGATAGACACCGGCTAGACACAGACTAGACACAGGCTAGACAGAGGCTATACACTGGCTAGGCACAGGCTAGACACTGGCTAGGCACAGGCTAGGCACTGGCTAGACACTGGCTAGGCACACGCTATGCACATGCCTGTCTCAGGCAAGGCACAGGCTAGATACAGGCTAGACACTTGCTAGGCACAGGCTATGCACATGCCAGTCACAGGCAAGGCACAAGCTACACACAGGCTAGACACAGGCTAGGCACAGGTTAGGCACAGACTAGGCACTGGCTAGACACTGGGTAGGCAAAACTAGGCACTGGCTAGACACTGGCTAGGCACACGCTATGCACATGCCAGTCTCAGGCAAGGCACAGGCTAGACACAGGCTAGGCACTGGCTAGGCACAGGCTATGCACATGCTAGTCACAGGCAAGGCACAGGCTAGACACAGGCTAGACACAGGCTAGACAAAGGCTAGACACTGGGTAGGCACAGGCTAGGCACTGGCTATACACAGGCTAGACACAGGCTAGACACAGGCTAGACACAGGCTAGGCACAGGCTAGACACAGGCTAGACACAGGCTAGACACAGGCTAGAAACAGGCTAGACACAGGCTAGACACAGGCTATGTACAGGCTAGACACAGGCTAGACACAGGCTAGACACAGGCTAGGCACAGGCCAGTCACAGGCAAGGCACAGGCTAGGCACAGGCTAGACACCGGCTAGACACCGGCTAGACACAGACTAGACACAGGCTAGACAGAGGCTATACACTGGCTAGACACAGGCTAGACACAGGCTATGCACAGGCTAGACAAAGGCTATACACTGGCTAGGCACAGGCTAGGCACGGGCTAGACACTGGCTAGGCACACGCTATGCACATGCCTGTCTCAGGCAAGGCACAGGCTAGACACAGGCTAGACACTGGCTAGGCACAGGCTATGCACATGCCAGTCACAGGCAAGGCACAGGCTAGACATAGGCTAGACACAGGCTAGGCACATGCCAGTCACAGGCAAGGCACAGGCTAGACATAGGCTAGACACAGGCTAGGCACAGGCTAGGCACAGGCTAGGCACAGGCTAGGCACAGGCTAGGCACAGGCTAGGCACAGGCTAGGCACAGGCTAGGCACAGGCTAGGCACAGGCTAGGCACAGGCTAGGCACAGGCTAGGCACAGGCTATGCACATGCCAGTCTCAGGCAAGGCACAGGCTAGACACAGGCTAGACACTGGCTAGGCACAGGCTATGCACATGCCAGTCACAGGCAAGGCACAGGCTAGACATAGGCTAGACACAGGCTAGGCACATGCCAGTCACAGGCAAGGCACAGGCTAGACATAGGCTAGACACAGGCTAGGCACAAGCTAGGCACAGGCTAGGCACAGGCTAGGCACAGGCTAGGCACAGGCTAGGCACAGGCTAGGCACAGGCTAGGCACAGGCTAGGCACAGGCTAGGCACAGGCTAGGCACAGGCTAGGCACAGGCTAGGCACAGGCTAGGCACAGGCTAGGCACAGGCTAGACACTGGCTAGACACAGGCTAGACACAGGCTAGAAACAGGCTAGACACAGGCTAGACACAGGCTAGACACAGGCTAGACACAGGCTAGACATAGGCTAGACACAAGCTAGACACAGGCTAGACACAGGCTAGACACAGGCTAGACACAAGCTAGACACAGGCTAGACACAGGCTAAGCATAGGCTGAGCACAGGCTAGGCACAGGCTAGGCATAGGCTGAGCACAGGCTAGGCACAGGCTAGGCACAGGCTAGGCACAGGCTAGGCACAGGCTAGGCACTGGCTAGGCACAAGCTAGTCACAGGCTAGGCACAGGCCAGTCACAGGCTAGGCACAGGCTAGGCACAGGCTAGACACCGGATAGACACCGGCTAGACACAGACTAGACACAGGCTAGACAGAGGCTATACACTGGCTAGGCACAGGCTAGACACTGGCTAGGCACAGGCTAGGCACTGGCTAGACACTGGCTAGGCACACGCTATGCACATGCCTGTCTCAGGCAAGGCACAGGCTAGACACAGGCTAGACACTTGCTAGGCACAGGCTATGCACATGCCAGTCACAGGCAAGGCACAAGCTACACACAGGCTAGACACAGGCTAGGCACAGGTTAGGCACAGACTAGGCACTGGCTAGACACTGGGTAGGCAAAACTAGGCACTGGCTAGACACTGGCTAGGCACACGCTATGCACATGCCAGTCTCAGGCAAGGCACAGGCTAGACACAGGCTAGGCACTGGCTAGGCACAGGCTATGCACATGCTAGTCACAGGCAAGGCACAGGCTAGACACAGGCTAGACACAGGCTAGACAAAGGCTAGACACTGGGTGGGCACAGGCTAGGCACTGGCTAGACACAGGCTAGACACAGGCTAGACACAGGCTAGACACAGGCTAGGCACAGGCTAGACACAGGCTAGACACAGGCTAGACACAGGCTAGAAACAGGCTAGACACAGGCTAGACACAGGCTAGACACAGGCTATGCACAGGCTAGACACAGGCTAGACACAGGCTAGACACAGGCTAGACACAGGCTAGACACAGGATAGACACCGGCAAGACACCGTCAAGACACAGACTAGACACAGGCTAGACAGAGGCTACACACTGGTTAGGCACATGCTAGACTCTGGCTATGCACAGGCTAGACAAAGGCTAGAAACTGGCTAGGCAAAGGCTAGGCACTGGCTAGACACTGGCTAGGCATAAGCTGTGCACATGCCAGTCTCAGGCAAGGCACAGGCTAGACACAGGCTAGACACGGGCTAGGCACAGGCTATGCACATGCCAGTCACAGGCAAGGCACAGGCTAGACACAGGCTAGACACTGGCTAGGCACAGGCTAGACACTGGCTTGGCACAGACTAGACACTGGCTAAGCACAGGCTAGACACAGGCTAGAATCTGGCTAGGCACAGGCTAGACCCAGGCTAGACACAAGCTAGACACAGGCTAGACACAGGCTAGAAACACGCTAGACACAGGCTAGACACAGGCTAGACAAAGGCTAGACACGGGCTTGGCACAGACTAGACACTGGCTAAGCACAGGCTAGACACAGGCTAGAAACTGGCTAGGCACAGGCAAGACACAGGCTAGACACAGGCTAGACACTGGCTGGGCACAGGCTCGACACTGGCTAGGCACAGGCTAGACACAGGCTAGACACAGGTTAGACACAGGTAAGACACAGGCTAGACACAGGCTAGACACAGGCTAGACACAGGCTAGACACAGGTTAGACTCAGGCTAGACACAGGCTAGACACAGGCTAGACACAGGCTAGACAAAGGCTAGACACAGGCTAGACACAGGATAGACACAGGCTACACACAGGCTAGAAAAGGCTAGACACAGGCTAGACACTGGCTTGGCACAGACTAGACACTGGCTAAGCACAGTCTACAAACTGGATAGGCACAGGCTAGACACAGGCTTGACACAGGCTGGGCACAGACTAGACACTGGCTAGGTACAGGCTAGACACTGGCTAGGCACAGGCTAGACAATGGCTATGAACAGGCTAGACAATGGCTATGAACAGGCTTGGTACTGGCTAGGTACAGGCTAGACACAGGCTAGACACAGGCTAGACACAGGCTAGACACAGGCTAGACACAAGCTAGACACAGGCTAGACAAAGGCTAGACACAGGCTAGACACAAGCTAGACACAGGCTAGACACAGGCTAGACACAGGCTAGACACAGGCTTGACAAAGGCTAGACAAAGGCTAGACACAGGATAGACACAGGCTAGACACAGGCTAGACACAGGCTAGACACAGGCTAGACACAGGCTAGACACAGGCTAGACACAGGCTAGACACAGGCTAGACACAGGCTAGAGACTGGCTAGGCACAGGCTAGGCACAGGCTAGGCATACGCTATGCACATGCCTGTCACAGGCAAGGCACAGGCTAGACATAGGCTAGACACAGGCTAGGCACAGGCTAGGCACAGGCTAGGCACAGGCTAGGCACAGGCTAGGCACAGGCTAGGCACAGGCTAGCCACAGGCTAGACACAGGCTAGACACAGGCTAGAAACAGGCTAGACACAGGCTAGACACAGGCTAGACATAGGCTAGACACAAGCTAGACACAGGCTAGACACATGCTAGACAAAGGCTAGACACAGGCTAGACACAAGCTAGACACAGGCTAGACACAGGCTAGGCATAGGCTAGGTACAGGCTAGCCACAGGCTAGGCACAGGCTAGGCAGAGGCTAGGCACAGGCTAGGCACAGGCTAGGCACAGGCTAGGCACAGGCTAGGCACTGGCTAGGCACAAGCTAGTCACAGGCTAGGCACAGGCTAGACACCGGATAGACACCGGCTAGACACAGACTAGACACAGGCTAGACAGAGGCTATACACTGGCTAGGCACAGGCTAGACACTGGTTAGGCACAGGCTAGGCACTGGCTAGACACTGGCTAGGCACACGCTATGCACATGCCAGTCTCAGGCAAGGCACAGGCTAGACACAGGCTAGACACTTGCTAGGCACAGGCTATGCACATGCCAGTCACAGGCAAGGCACAGGCTACACACAGGCTACACACAGGCTAGACACAGGCTAGACACAGGCTAGACACAGGCTAGGCACAGGTTAGGCACAGACTAGGCACTGGCTAGACACTGGCTAGGCAAAACTAGGCACTGGCTAGACACTGGCTAGGCACACGCTATGCACATGCCAGTCTCAGGCAAGGCACAGGCTAGACACAGGCTAGGCACTGGCTAGGCACAGGCTATGCACATGCTAGTCACAGGCAAGGCACAGGCTAGACACAGGCTAGACACAGGCTAGACAAAGGCTAGACACTGGGTAGGCACAGGCTAGGCACTGGCTAGACACAGGCTAGACACAGGCTAGACACAGGCTAGACACAGGCTAGACACAGGCTAGGCACAGGCTAGACACAGGCTAGACACAGGCTAGACACAGGCTAGAAACAGGCTAGACACAGGCTAGACACAGGCTAGACACAGGCTATGCACAGGCTAGACACAGGCTAGACACAGGCTAGACACATTCTAGGCACAGGCTAGACACAGGCTAGACACTGGCTAGGCACAGGCTAGACACAGGCTAGACACAGGCTAGACACAGGCTAGGCACAGGCTAGGCACAAGCTAGACACAGGCTAGACAAAGGCTAGACACAGGCTAGACACAGGCTAGACACAGGCTAGACACAGGCTAGACACAGGCTAGACACAGGCTAGACACAGGCTCGACAAAGGCTGGACACAGGCTAGACACAGGCTAGACACAGGCTAGACACAGGCTAGACACAGGCTAGACACAGGCTAGACACAGGCTAGACACAGGCTAGACACAGGCTAGAGACAGGCTAGACACAGGCTAGAGACTGGCTAGGCACTGGCTAGACACTGGCTAGGCATACGCTATGCACATGCCTGTCTCAGGCAATGCACAGGCTAGACACAGGCTAGGCACAGGCTAGGCACAGGCTAGGCACTGGCTAGACACTGGCTAGGCTCAGGCTAGACACAAGCTAGACACAGGCTAGACACATGCTAGACACAGGCTAGACACAGGCTAGACACAGGCTAGACACAGGCTAGACACAGGCTAGACACAGGCTAGGCACAGGCTAGACACAGGCTAGACACAGGCTAGACACAGGCTAGACACAGGCTAGACACAGGCTAGACACAGGCTTGACACAAGCTAAACACAGGCTACACACAGGCTAGACACAGGCTAGACACAGGCTAGACACATGCTAGACACAGGCTAGACACAGGTTAGACACAGGATAGACACAGGTTAGACACAGGCTAGACACAGGCTAAACACAGGCTAGACACAGGCTAGACACAGGCTAGGCACAGGCTAGACACAGGCTAGACACAGGCTAGGCATAGGCTAGGCACAGGCTAGCCACAGGCTAGGCACAGGCTAGGCACAGGCTATGCACAAGCTAGGCACAGGCTAGGCACAGGCCAGTCACAGGCTAGGCACAGGCTAGGCACAGGCTAGGCACAGGCTAGACACCGGCTAGACACCGGCTAGACACAGACTAGACACAGGCTAGACACAGGCTAGGCACAGGTTAGGCACAGACTAGGCACTGGCTAGACACTGGCTAGGCAAAACTAGGCACTGGCTAGACACTGGCTAGGCACACGCTATGCACATGCCAGTCTCAGGCAAGGCACAGGCTAGACAAAGGCTATACACTGGCTAGGCACAGACTAGGCACTGGCTAGACACTGGCTAGGCACACGGTATGCACATGCCTGTCTCAGGCAAGGCACAGGCTAGACACAGGCTAGACACTGGCTAGGCACAGGCTATGCACATGCCAGTCACAGGCAAGGCACAGGCTAGACACAGGCTAGACACAGGCTAGGCACAGGTTAGGCACAGGCTAGGCACTGGCTAGACACTGGCTAGGCACACGCTATGCACATGCCAGTCTCAGGCAAGGCACAGGCTAGACACAGACTAGACACTGGCTAGGCACAGGCTATGCACATGCCAGTCACAAACAAGGCACAAACTAGACACAGGCTAGACACAGGCTAGGCACAGGTTAGGCACAGGCTAGGCACAGGCTAGGCACAGGCTAGGCACAGGCTAGGCACAGGCTAGGCACAGGCTAGGCACAGGCTAGGCACAGGCTAGGCACAGGCTAGGCACAGGCTAGGCACAGGCTAGGCACAGGCTAGGCACAGGCTAGGCACAGGCTAGGCACAGGCAAGGCACAGGCTAGGCACAGGCAAGGCACAGGCTAGGCACAGGCTAGGCACAGGCTAGGCACAGGCTAGGCACAGGCTAGGCACAGGCTAGGCACAGGCTAGGCACAGGCTAGGCACAGGCTAGGCACAGGCTTGGCACAGGCTAGGCACAGGCTAGGCACAGGCTAGGCACAGGCTAGGCACAATCTAGGCACAGGCTAGGCACAGGCTAGGCACAGGCTAGGCACAGGCTAGGCACAGGCTAGGCACAGGCTAGGCACAGGCTAGACACAGGCTAGGCACTGGCTAGACACTGGCTAGGCACACGCTATGCACATGCCAGTCTCTGGCAAGGCACAGGCTAGGTACTGGCTAGACATAGGCTAGGTACTGGCTAGACACTGGCTAGGCACACTCTATGCACATGCCAGTCTCTGGCAAGGCACAGGCTAGACACAGGCTAGACACTGGCTAGGCACACGCTATGCACATGCCAGTCTCAGGCAAGGCACAGGCTAGAAACAGGCTAGACACTGGCTAGGCACAGGCTATGCACATGCCAGTCACATGCCAGTCACAGGCAAGGCACAGGCTAGACACAGGCTAGGCACACGCTATGCACATGCCAGTCTCTGGCAAGGCACAGGCTAGACACAGGCTAGACACAGGCTAGACACAGGCTAGACACAAGCTAGACACAGGCTAGACAAAGGCTAGACACAAGCTAGACACATGCTATACACAGGCTAGACACAGGCTAGACACAGGCTAGACACAGGCTAGACACAGGCTAGACACAGGCTAGGCACAGGCTAGGCACTAGCTAGACACTGGCTAGGCACACGCTATGCACATGCCAGTCTCTGGCAAGGCACAGGCTAGACACAGGCTAGACAAAGGCTAGACACAGGCTAGACACAAGCTAGACACAGGCTAGACACAGGCTAGGCATAGGCTAGGTACAGGCTAGCCACAGGCTAGGCACAGGCTAGGCACTGGCTAGGCACAAGCTAGTCACAGGCTAGGCACAGGCCAGTCACAGGCTAGACACCGGATAGACACCGGCTAGACACAGACTAGACACAGGCTAGACAGAGGCTATACACTGGCTAGGCACAGGCTAGACACAGGCTATGCACAGGCTAGACAAAGGCTAGACACTGGCTAGGCACAGGCTAGGCACTGGCTAGACACTGGCTAGGCACACGCTATGCACATGCCTGTCTCAGGCAAGGCACAGGCTAGACACAGGCTAGACACTGGCTAGGCACAGGCTATGCACATGCCAGTCACATGCCAGTCACAGGCAAGGCACAGGCTAGACACAGGCTAGGCACTAGCTAGACACTGGCTAGGCACACGCTATGCACATGCCAGTCTCTGGCAAGGCACAGGCTAGACACAGGCTTGACACAGGCTAGACACAAGCTAGACACAGGCTAGACACAAGCTAGACACAGGCTAGACACAGGCTAGGCATAGGCTAGGTACAGGCTAGGCACAGGCTAGGCACTGGCTAGGCACAAGCTAGTCACAGGCTAGGCACAGGCCAGTCACAGGCTAGACACCGGATAGACACCGGCTAGACACAGACTAGACACTGGCTAGGCACAGGCTAGACACAGGCTATGCACAGGCTAGACAAAGGCTAGACACTGGCTAGGCACAGGCTAGGCACAGGCTAGGCACTGGCTAGACACTGGCTAGGCACACGCTATGCACATGCCTGTCTCAGGCAAGGCACAGGCTAGACACAGGCTAGACACTGGCTAGGCACAGGCTATGCACATGCCAGTCACATGCCAATCACAGGCAAGGCACAGGCTAGACACAGGCTAGGCACAGGCTAGGCACAGGCTAGGCACAGGCTAGGCACAGGCTAGGCACAGGCTAGGCACAGGCTAGGCACTAGCTAGACACTGGCTAGGCACACGCTATGCACATGCCAGTCTCTGGCAAGGCACAGGCTAGACACAGGCTAGACACAGGCTAGACACAGGCTAGACACAGGCTAGACAAAGGCTAGACACAGGCTAGACACAAGCTAGACACAGGCTAGACACAGGCTAGGCATAGGCTAGGTACAGGCTAGGCACAGGCTAGGCACTGACTAGGCACAAGCTAGTCACAGGCTAGGCACAGGCCAGTCACAGGCTAGACACCGGATAGACACCGGCTAGACACAGGCTATGCACAGGCTAGACAAAGGCTATACACTGGCTAGGCACAGACTAGGCACTGGCTAGACACTGGCTAGGCACACGCTATGCACATGCCTGTCTCAGGCAAGGCACAGGCTAGACACAGGCTAGACACTGGCTAGGCACAGGCTATGCACATGCCAGTCACAGGCAAGGCACAGGCTAGACACAGGCTAGACACAGGCTAGGCACAGGTTAGGCACAGGCTAGGCACTGGCTAGACACTGGCTAGGCACACGCTATGCACATGCCAGTGTCAGGCAAGGCACAGGCTAGACACAGACTAGACACTGGCTAGGCACAGGCTATGCACATGCCAGTCACAGGCAAGGCACAGGCTAGACACAGGCTAGACACAGGCTAGGCACAGGCTAGGCACAGGCTAGGAACAGGCTAGGCACAGGCTAGGCACAGGCTAGGCACAGGCTAGGCACAGGCTAGGCACAGGCTAGGCACAGGCTAGGCACAGGCTAGGCACAGGCTAGGCACAGGCTAGGCACAGGCTAGGCACAGGCTAGGCACAATCTAGGCACAGGCTAGGCACAGGCTAGGCACAGGCTAGGCACAGGCTAGGCACAGGCTAGGCACAGGCTAGGCACAGGCTAGACACAGGCTAGGCACTGGCTAGACACTGGCTAGGCACACGCTATGCACATGCCAGTCTCTGGCAAGGCACAGGCTAGGCACTGGCTAGACATAGGCTAGGTACTGGCTAGACACTGGCTAGGCACACTCTATGCACATGCCAGTCTCTGGCAAGGCACAGGCTAGACACTGGCTAGGCACACGCTATGCACATGCCAGTCTCAGGCAAGGCACAGGCTAGAAACAGGCTAGACACTGGCTAGGCACAGGCTATGCACATGCCAGTCACATGCCAGTCACAGGCAAGGCACAGGCTAGACACAGGCTAGGCACAGGCTAGGCACAGGCTAGGCACTAGCTGGACACTGGCTAGGCACACGCTATGCACATGCCAGTATCTGGCAAGGCACAGGCTAGACACAGGCTAGACACAGGCTAGACACAGGCTAGACACAAGCTAGACACAGGCTAGACAAAGGCTAGACACAAGCTAGACACAGGCTATACACAGGCTAGACACAAGCTAGACACAGGCTAGACACAGGCTAGACACAGGCTAGACACAGGCTAGGCACAGGCTAGGCACTAGCTAGACACTGGCTAGGCACACGCTATGCACATGCCAGTCTCTGGCAAGGCACAGGCTAGACACAGGCTAGACACAGGCTAGACACAGGCTAGACACAGGCTAGACACAGGCTAGACACAGGCTAGACACAGGCTAGACAAAGGCTAGACACAGGCTAGACACAAGCTAGACACAGGCTAGACACAGGCTAGGCATAGGCTAGGTACAGGCTAGCCACAGGCTAGGCACAGGCTTGGCACTGGCTAGGCACAAGCTAGTCACAAGCTAGTCACAGGCTAGGCACAGGCCAGTCACAGGCTAGACACCGGATAGACACCGGCTAGACACAGACTAGACACAGGCTAGACAGAGGCTATACACTGGCTAGGCACAGGCTAGACACAGGCTATGCACAGGCTAGACACAGGCTAGACACAGGCTAGACACAGGCTAGACAAAGGCTAGACACAGGCTAGACACAAGCTAGACACAGGCTAGACACAGGCTAGGCATAGGCTAGGTACAGGCTAGCCACAGGCTAGGCACAGGCTAGGCACTGGCTAGGCACAAGCTAGTCACAAGCTAGTCACAGGCTAGGCACAGGCCAGTCACAGGCTAGACACCGGATAGACACCGGCTAGACACAGACTAGACACAGGATAGACAGAGGCTATACACTGGCTAGGCACAGGCTAGACACAGGCTATGCACAGGCTAGACAAAGGCTAGACACTGGCTAGGCACAGGCTAGGCACTGGCTAGACACTGGCTAGGCACACGCTATGCACATGCCTGTCTCAGGCAAGGCACAGGCTAGACACTGGCTAGGCACAGGCTATGCACATGCCAGTCACATGCCAGTCACAGGCAAGGCACAGGCTAGACACAGGCTAGGCACTAGCTAGACACTGGCTAGGCACACGCTATGCACATGCCAGTCTCTGGCAAGGCACAGGCTAGACACAGGCTAGACACAGGCTAGACACAGGCTAGACACAGGCTAGACACAAGCTAGACACAGGCTAGACACAGGCTGGGCATAGGCTAGACACAGGCTGGGCATAGGCTAGGTACAGGCTAGGCACAGGCTAGGCACTGGCTAGGCACAAGCTAGTCACAGGCTAGGCACAGGCCAGTCACAGGCTAGACACCGGATAGACACCGGCTAGACACAGACTAGACACAGGCTAGACAGAGGCTATACACTGGCTAGGCACAGGCTAGACACAGGCTATGCACAGGCTAGACAAAGGCTAGACACTGGCTAGGCACAGGCTAGGCACTGGCTAGACACTGGCTAGGCACACGCTATGCACATGCCTGTCTCAGGCAAGGCACAGGCTAGACACAGGCTAGACACTGGCTAGGCACAGGCTATGCACATGCCAGTCACATGCCAGTCACAGGCAAGGCACAGGCTAGACACAGGCTAGGCACAGGCTAGGCACAGGCTAGGCACTAGCTAGACACTGGCTAGGCACACGCTATGCACATGCCAGTCTCTGGCAAGGCACAGGCTAGACACAGGCTAGACACAGGCTAGACACAGGCTAGACACAGGCTAGACACAGGCTAGACAAAGGCTAGACACAGGCTAGACACAAGCTAGACACAGGCTAGACACAGGCTAGGCATAGGCTAGGTACAGGCTAGGCACAGGCTAGGCACTGGCTAGGCACAAGCTAGTCACAGGCTAGGCACAGGCCAGTCACAGGCTAGACACCGGATAGACACCGGCTAGACACAGACTAGACACAGGCTAGACAGAGGCTATACACTGGCTAGGCACAGGCTAGACACAGGCTATGCACAGGCTAGACAAAGGCTAGACTCTGGCTAGGCACAGGCTAGGCACTGGCTAGACACTGGCTAGGCACACGCTATGCACATGCCTGTCTCAGGCAAGGCACAGGCTAGACACAGGTTAGACACTGCCTAGGCACAGGCTATGCACATGCCAGTCACAGGCAAGGCACAGGCTAGACACAGGCTAGACACAGGCTAGACACAGGCTAGACACAGGCTAGGCACAGGCTAGGCACAGACTAGGCACTGGCTAGACACTAACTAGGCACACGCTATGCACATGCCTGTCTCAGGCAAGGCACAGGCTAGACACAGGCAAGGCACAGGCTAGGCACAGGCTAGGCACTGGCTAGACACTGGCTAGGCACACGCTATGCACATGCCAGTCTCTGGTAAGGCACAGGCTAGACACAGGCTAGACACTGGCTAGGCACACGCTATGCACATGCCAGTCTTAGGCAAGGCACAGGCTAGACACAGGCTAGACACTGGCTAGGCACAGGCTATGCACATGCCAGTCACATGCCAGTCACAGGCAAGGCACAGGCTAGACACAGGCTAGGCACAGGCTAGGCACAGGCTAGGCACTAGCTAGACACTGGCTAGGCACACGCTATGCACATGCCAGTCTCTGGCAAGGCACAGGCTAGACACAGGCTAGACACTGGCTAGGCACAGGCTAGACACCGGCTGGACACCGGCTAGACACTGACTAGACACAGGCTATGCACAGGCTAGACAAAGGCTAAACACTGGCTAGGCACAGGCTAGGCACTGGCTAGACACTGGCTAGGCACTGGCTAGACACTGGCTAGGCACTGGCTAGACACTGGCTAGGCACTGGCTAGACACTGGCTAGGCACACGCTATGCACATGCCTGTCTCAGGCAAGGCAGAGGCTAGACACAGGCTAGACACAGGCTAGGCACAGGCTAGACACAGGCTAGACACAGGCTAGACACAGGCTATGCACAGGCTAGACAAAGGCTAGACACTGGCTAGGCACAGGCTAGGCACTGGCTAGACACTGGCTAGGCACTGGCTAGACACTGGCTAGGCACAGGCTATGCACATGCCTGTCTCAGGCAAGGCACAGGCTAGACACAGGCTAGGCACAGGCTAGACACAGGCTAGACACAGGCTAGGCACAGGCTAGGCACAGGCTAGGCACAGGCTAGGCACTGGCTAGGCACAGGCTATGCACATGCCAGTCACAGGCAAGGCACAGGCTAGACACAGGTTAGACACAGGCTAGGCACAGGCTAGGCACTGGCTAGACACTGGCTAGGCACACGCTATGCACATGCCAGTGTCTGGCAAGGCACAGGCTAGACACAGGCTAGACACTGGCTAGGCACACGCTATGCACATGCCTGTCTCAGGCAAGGCACAGGCTAGACACAGGTTAGACACTGCCTAGGCACAGGCTATGCACATGCCAGTCACAGGCAAGGCACAGGCTAGACACAGGCTAGACACAGGCTAGACACAGGCTAGACACAGGCTAGGCACAGGCTAGGCACAGACTAGGCACTGGCTAGACACTAACTAGGCACACGCTATGCACATGCCTGTCTCAGGCAAGGCACAGGCTAGACACAGGCAAGGCACAGGCAAGGCACAGGCTAGGCAATGGCTAGACACTGGCTAGGCACACGCTATGCACATGCCAGTCTCTGGTAAGGCACAGGCTAGACACAGGCTAGACACTGGCTAGGCACACGCTATGCACATGCCAGTCTTAGGCAAGGCACAGGCTAGACACAGGCTAGACACTGGCTAGGCACAGGCTATGCACATGCCAGTCACATGCCAGTCACAGGCAAGGCACAGGCTAGACACAGGCTAGGCACAGGCTAGGCACAGGCTAGGCACTAGCTAGACACTGGCTAGGCACACGCTATGCACATGCCAGTCTCTGGCAAGGCACAGGCTAGACACAGGCTAGACACTGGCTAGGCACAGGCTAGACACCGGCTGGACACCGGCTAGACACTGACTAGACACAGGCTATGCACAGGCTAGACAAAGGCTAAACACTGGCTAGGCACAGGCTAGGCACTGGCTAGACACTGGCTAGGCACTGGCTAGACACTGGCTAGGAACTGGCTAGACACTGGCTAGGCACTGGCTAGACACTGGCTAGGCACACGCTATGCACATGCCTGTCTCAGGCAAGGCAGAGGCTAGACACAGGCTAGACACAGGCTAGGCACAGGCTAGACACAGGCTAGACACAGGCTAGACACAGGCTATGCACAGGCTAGACAAAGGCTAGACACTGGCTAGGCACAGGCTAGGCACCGGCTAGACACTGGCTAGGCACTGGCTAGACACTGGCTAGGCACAGGCTATGCACATGCCTGTCTCAGGCAAGGCACAGGCTAGACACAGGCTAGGCACAGGCTAGACACAGGCTAGACACAGGCTAGGCACAGGCTAGGCACAGGCTAGGCACAGGCTAGGCACTGGCTAGGCACAGGCTATGCACATGCCAGTCACAGGCAAGGCACAGGCTAGACACAGGTTAGACACAGGCTAGGCACAGGCTAGGCACTGGCTAGACACTGGCTAGGCACACGCTATGCACATGCCAGTGTCTGGCAAGGCACAGGCTAGACACAGGCTAGACACTGGCTAGGCACACGCTATGCACATGCCAGTCTTAGGCAAGGCACAGGCTAGACACAGGCTAGACACAGGCTAGGCACAGGCTAGACAGAGGCTAGACACAGGCTAGACACAGGCTAGACACAGGCTAGACACAAGCTAGACATAGGCTAGACACATGCTAGACACAGGCTAGAAACAGGCTAGACACAGGCTAGACACAGGCTAGACACAGGCTAGACACAGGCTAGGCACAGGCTAGACAAAGGCTAGACACAGGCTAGACACAGGCTAGACACAGGCTAGACACAGGCTGGACACAGGCTAGACACAGGCTGGACACAGGCTAGACACAGGCTAGACACAGGCTAGACACAGGCTGGACACAGGCTAGACACCGGCTAGACACTGGCTAGGCACAGGCTAGGCACTGGCTAGACACTGGCTAGGCACTGGCTAGACACTGGCTAGGCACTGGCTAGACACTGGCTAGGCACAGGCTATGCACATGCCTGTCTCAGGCAAGGCACAGGCTAGACACAGGCTAGACACAACCTAGGCACAGGCTAGACACAGGCTAGACACAGGCTAGGCACAAGCTAGGCACAGGCTATGCACATGCCTGTCTCAGGCAAGGCACAGGCTAGACACAGGCTAGACACTGGCTAGGCACAGGCTATGCACATGCCAGTCACAGGCAAGGCACAGGCTAGACACAGGTTAGACACAGGCTAGGCACAGGCTAGGCACTGGCTAGACACTGGCTAGGCACACGCTATGCACATGCCAGTCTCTGGCAAGGCACAGGCTAGACACAGGCTAGACACTGGCTAGGCACACACTATGCACATGCCAGTCTTAGGCAAGGCACAGGCTAGACACAGGCTAGACACTGGCTAGGCACAGGCTATGCACATCCCAGTCACATGCCAGACACAGGCAAGGCACAGGCTAGACACAGGCTAGACACAGGCTAGACACAGGCTAGACACAGGCTAGACACAGGCTAGACACAGGCTAGACACAGGCTATGCACAGGCTAGACACAGGCTAGACACAGGCTAGACACAAGCTAGACATAGGCTAGACACAGGCTAGACACAGGCTAGAAACAGGCTAGACACAGGCTAGACACAGGCTAGACACAGGCTAGGTAAAGGCTAGGCACAGGCTAGGCACAGGCTAGGCACAGGCTAGACACAGGCTAGACACAGGCTAGACACAGGCTAGACACAGGCTAGACACAGGCTAGGCACAGGCTAGCCACAGGCTAGGCACAGGCTAGGCACAGGCTAGGCACAGGCTAGGCACAGGCTAGGCACAAGCTAGGCACAGGCTAGGCACAGGCCAGTCACAGGCTAGGCACAGGCTATGCACATGCCAGTCACATGCCAGACACAGGCAAGGCACAGGCTAGACACAGGCTAGACACAGGCTAGACACAGGGTAGACACAGGCTAGGCACAAGCTAGGCACAGGCTAGGCACAGGCCAGTCACAGGCTAGGCACAGGCTAGGCACAGGCTAGACACCGGCTGGACACCGGCTAGACACTGACTAGACATAGGCTATGCACAGGCTAGACAAAGGCTAAACACTGGCTAGGCACAGGCTAGGCACTGGCTAGACACTGGCTAGGCCCTGGCTAGACACTGGCTAGGCACTGGCTAGACACTGGCTAGGCACTGGCTAGACACTGGCTAGGCACACGCTATGCACATGCCTGTCTCAGGCAAGGCAGAGGCTAGACACAGGCTAGACACAGGCTAGGCACAGGCTAGACACAGGCTTGACACAGGCTAGACACAGGCTATGCACAGGCTAGACAAAGGCTAGACACTGGCTAGGCACAGGCTAGGCACTGGCTAGACACTGGCTAGGCACTGGCTAGACACTGGCTAGGCACTGGCTAGACACTGGCTAGGCACAGGCTATGCACATGCCTGTCTCAGGCAAGGCAGAGGCTAGACACAGGCTAGGCACAGGCTAGACACAGGCTAGACACAGGCTAGGCACAGGCTAGGCACAGGCTAGGCACTGGCTAGACACTGGCTAGGCAAACGCTATGCACATGCCTGTCTCAGGCAAGGCACAGGCTAGACACAGGCTAGACACTGGCTAGGCACAGGCTATGCACATGCCAGTCACAGGCAAGGCACAGGCTAGACACAGGTTAGACACAGGCTAGGCACAGGCTAGGCACTGGCTAGACACTGGCTAGGCACACGCTATGCACATGCCAGTGTCTGGCAGTCACATGCCAGACACAGGCAAGGCACAGGCTAGACACAGGCTAGACACAGGCTAGACACAGGCTAGACACAGGCTAGACACAGGCTAGACACAGGCTAGACACAGGCTAGACACAGGCTAGACACAGGCTAGACACAAGCTAGACATAGGCTAGACACAGGCTAGACACAGGCTAGAAACAGGCTAGACACAGGCTAGACACAGGCTAGACACAGGCTAGACACAGGCTAGACACAGGCTTGACACAGGCTAGGTATAGGCTAGGCACAGGCTAGGCACAGGCTAGGCACAGGCTAGACACAGGCTAGACACTGGCTAGGCACAGGCTATGCACATGCCAGTCACAGGCAAGGCACAGGCTAGACACAGGTTAGACACAGGCTAGGCACAGGCTAGGCACTGGCTAGACACTGGCTAGGCACACGCTATGCACATGCCAGTCTCTGGCAAGGCACAGGCTAGACACAGGCTAGACACTGGCTAGGCACACACTATGCACATGCCAGTCTTAGGCAAGGCACAGGCTAGACACAGGCTAGACACTGGCTAGGCACAGGCTATGCACATCCCAGTCACATGCCAGACACAGGCAAGGCACAGGCTAGACACAGGCTAGACACAGGCTAGACACAGGCTAGACACAGGCTAGACACAGGCTAGACACAGGCTATGCACAGGCTAGACACAGGCTAGACACAGGCTAGACACAAGCTAGACATAGGCTAGACACAGGCTAGACACAGGCTAGAAACAGGCTAGACACAGGCTAGACACAGGCTAGACACAGGCTAGGTATAGGCTAGGCACAGGCTAGGCACAGGCTAGGCACAGGCTAGACACAGGCTAGACACAGGCTAGACACAGGCTAGGCACAGGCTAGCCACAGGCTAGGCACAGGCTAGGCACAGGCTAGGCACAGGCTAGGCACAGGCTAGGCACAGGCTAGGCACAAGCTAGGCACAGGCTAGGCACAGGCCAGTCACAGGCTAGGCACAGGCTATGCACATGCCAGTCACATGCCAGACACAGGCAAGGCACAGGCTAGACACAGGCTAGACACAGGCTAGACACAGGCTAGACACAGGCTAGACACAGGCTAGGCACAAGCTAGGCACAGGCTAGGCACAGGCCAGTCACAGGCTAGGCACAGGCTAGGCACAGGCTAGACACCGGCTGGACACCGGCTAGACACTGACTAGACATAGGCTATGCACAGGCTAGACAAAGGCTAAACACTGGCTAGGCACAGGCTAGGCACTGGCTAGACACTGGCTAGGCCCTGGCTAGACACTGGCTAGGCACTGGCTAGACACTGGCTAGGCACTGGCTAGACACTGGCTAGGCACTGGCTAGACACTGGCTAGGCACACGCTATGCACATGCCTGTCTCAGGCAAGGCAGAGGCTAGACACAGGCTAGACACAGGCTAGGCACAGGCTAGACACAGGCTTGACACAGGCTAGACACAGGCTATGCACAGGCTAGACAAAGGCTAGACACTGGCTAGGCACAGGCTAGGCACTGGCTAGACACTGGCTAGGCACTGGCTAGACACTGGCTAGGCACTGGCTAGACACTGGCTAGGCACAGGCTATGCACATGCCTGTCTCAGGCAAGGCAGAGGCTAGACACAGGCTAGGCACAGGCTAGACACAGGCTAGACACAGGCTAGGCACAGGCTAGGCACAGGCTAGGCACTGGCTAGACACTGGCTAGGCAAACGCTATGCACATGCCTGTCTCAGGCAAGGCACAGGCTAGACACAGGCTAGACACTGGCTAGGCACAGGCTATGCACATGCCAGTCACAGGCAAGGCACAGGCTAGACACAGGTTAGACACAGGCTAGGCACAGGCTAGGCACTGGCTAGACACTGGCTAGGCACACGCTATGCACATGCCAGTGTCTGGCAGTCACATGCCAGACACAGGCAAGGCACAGGCTAGACACAGGCTAGACACAGGCTAGACACAGGCTCGACACAGGCTAGACACAGGCTAGACACAGGCTAGACACAGGCTAGACACAAGCTAGACATAGGCTAGACACAGGCTAGACACAGGCTAGAAACAGGCTAGACACAGGCTAGACACAGGCTAGACACAGGCTAGACACAGGCTAGGCACAGGCTAGACAAAGGCTAGACACAGGCTAGACACAGGCTAGACACAGGCTAGACACAGGCTGGACACAGGCTAGACACAGGCTAGACACAGGCTAGACACAGGCTGGACACAGGCTAGACACAGGCTAGACACTGGCTAGGCACAGGCTAGGCACTGGCTAGACACTGGCTAGGCACTGGCTAGACACTGGCTAGGCACAGGCTATGCACATGCCTGTCTCAGGCAAGGCACAGGCTAGACACAGGCTAGACACAGGCTAGACACAGGCTAGGCACAGGCTAGGCACAGGCTATGCACATGCCTGTCTCAGGCAAGGCACAGGCTAGACACAGGCTAGACACTGGCTAGGCACAGGCTATGCACATGCCAGTCACAGGCAAGGCACAGGCTAGACACAGGTTAGACACAGGCTAGGCACAGGCTAGGCACTGGCTAGACACTGGCTAGGCACACGCTATGCACATGCCAGTCTCTGGCAAGGCACAGGCTAGACACAGGCTAGACACTGGCTAGGCACACGCTATGCACATGCCAGTCTTAGGCAAGGCACAGGCTAGACACAGGCTAGACACTGGCTAGGCACAGGCTATGCACATGCCAGTCACATGCCAGACACAGGCAAGGCACAGGCTAGACACAGGCTAGACACAGGCTAGACACAGGCTAGACACAGGCTAGGCACAGGCTAGACACAGGCTAGACACAGGCTAGACACAAGCTAGACATAGGCTAGACACAGGCTAGACACAGGCTAGACACAGGCTAGAAACAGGCTAGACACAGGCTAGACACAGGCTAGACACAGGCTAGGTATAGGCTAGGCACAGGCTAGTCACAGGCTAGGCACAGGCTAGACACAGGCTAGACACAGGCTAGACACAGGCTAGACACAGGCTAGACACAGGCTAGGCACAGGCTAACCACAGGCTAGGCACAGGCTAGGCACAGGCTAGGCACAGGCTAGGCACAGGCTAGGCACAAGCTAGGCACAGGCTAGGCACAGGCCAGTCACAGGCTAGGCACAGGCTATGCACATGCCAGTCACATGCCAGACACAGGCAAGGCACAGGCTAGACACAGGCTAGACACAGGCTAGACACAGGCTAGACACAGGCTAGACACAGGCTAGACACAAGCTAGGCACAGGCTAGGCACAGGCTATGCACATGCCAGTCACATGCAAGGCACAGGCTAGACACAGGCTAGACACAGGCTAGGCACAGGCTAGACACAGGCTAGACACAGGCTAGACACAGGCTAGACACAGGCTAGGTATAGGCTAGGCACAGGCTATGCACATGCCAGTCACAGGCAAGGCACAGGCTAGACACAGGTTAAACACAGGCTAGGCACAGGCTAGGCACTGGCTAGACACTGGCTAGGCACACGCTATGCACATGCCAGTCTCTGGCAAGGCACAGGCTAGACACTGGCTAGGCACACGCTATGCACATGCCAGTCTTAGGCAAGGCACAGGCTAGACACAGGCTAGACACTGGCTAGGCACAGGCTATGCACATGCCAGTCACATGCAAGGCACAGGCTAGACACAGGCTAGACACAGGCTAGGCACAGGCTAGACACAGGCTAGACACAGGCTAGACACAGGCTAGGTATAGGCTAGGCACAGGCTAGACACAGGCTAGGCACAGGCTAGCCACAGGCTAGGCACAGGCTAGGCACAGGCTAGGCACAAGCTAGGCACAGGCTAGGCACAGGCTAGGCACAGGCCAGTCACAGGCTAGGCACAGGCGAGGCACAGGCTAGACACCGGCTAGACACCGGCTAGACACTGACTAGACACAGGCTAGACACAGGCTAGACACATGCTAGACACTGGCTAGACACTGGCTAGGCACACGCTATGCACATGCCTGTCTCAGGCAAGGCAGAGGCTAGACACAGGCTAGACACAGGCTAGGCACAGGCTAGACACAGGCTAGACACAGGCTAGACACAGGCTAGACACAGGCTAGACAAAGGCTAGACACAGGCTAGGCACAGGCTAGGCACTGGCTAGACACTGGCTAGGCACTGGCTAGACACTGGCTAGGCACAGGCTATGTACATGCCTGTCTCAGGCAAGGCACAGGCTAGACACAGGCTAGGCACAGGCTAGACACAGGCTAGACACAGGCTAGGCACAGGCTAGGCACAGGCTAGGCACTGGCTAGACACTGGCTAGGCACACGCTATGCACATGCCTGTCTCAGGCAAGGCACAGGCTAGACACAGGCTAGACACTGGCTAGGCACAGGCTATGCACATGCCAGTCACAGGCAAGGCACAGGCTAGACACAGGTTAGACACAGGCTAGGCACAGGCTAGGCACTGGCTAGACACTTTCTAGGCACACGCTATGCACATGCCAGTGTCTGGCAAGGCACAGGCTAGACACAGGCTAGACACTGGCTAGGCACACGCTATGCACATGCCAGTCTTAGGCAAGGCACAGGCTAGACACAGGCTAGAGACAGGCTAGGCACAGGCTATGCACATGCCAGTCACATGCCAGACACAGGCAAGGCACAGGCTAGACACAGGCTAGACACAGACTAGACACAGGCTAGACACAGGCTAGACACAGGCTAGACACAGGCTAGACACAAGCTAGACATAGGCTAGACACAGGCTAGACACAGGCTAGAAACAGGCTAGACACAGGCTAGACACAGGCTAGACACAGGCTAGACACAGGCTAGGCACAGGCTAGACAAAGGCTAGACACAGGCTAGACACAGGCTAGACACAGGCTAGACACAGGCTGGACACAGGCTAGACACAGGCTAGACACAGGCTAGACACAGGCTGGACACAGGCTAGACACAGGCTAGACACTGGCTAGGTACAGGCTAGGCACTGGCTAGACACTGGCTAGGCACTGGCTAGACACTGGCTAGGCACAGGCTATGCACATGCCTGTCTCAGGCAAGGCACAGGCTAGACACAGGCTAGACACAGGCTAGGCACAGGCTAGACACAGGCTAGACACAGGCTAGGCACAGGCTAGGCACAGGCTATGCACATGCCTGTCTCAGGCAAGGCACAGGCTAGACACAGGCTAGACACTGGCTAGGCACAGGCTATGCACATGCCAGTCACAGGCAAGGCACAGGCTAGACACAGGTTAGACACAGGCTAGGCACAGGCTAGGCACTGGCTAGACACTGGCTAGGCACACGCTATGCACATGCCAGTCTCTGGCAAGGCACAGGCTAGACACAGGCTAGACACTGGCTAGGCACACGCTATGCACATGCCAGTCTTAGGCAAGGCACAGGCTAGACACAGGCTAGACACTGGCTAGGCACAGGCTATGCACATGCCAGTCATATGCCAGACACAGGCAAGACACAGGCTAGACACAGGCTAGACACAGGCTAGACACAGGCTAGACACAGGCTAGACACAGGCTAGACACAGGCTAGGCACAGGCTAGACACAGGCTAGACACAGGCTAGACACAAGCTAGACATAGGCTAGACACAGGCTAGACACAGGCTAGAAACAGGCTAGACACAGGCTAGACACAGGCTAGACACAGGCTTGGTATAGGCTAGGCACAGGCTAGGCACAGGCTAGGCACAGGCTAGACACAGGCTAGACACAGGCTAGACACAGGCTAGGCACAGGCTAGCCACAGGCTAGGCACAGGCTAGGCACAGGCTAGGCACAGGCTAGGCACAGGCTAGGCACAGGCTAGGCACAGGCTAGGCACAGGCTAGGCACAAGCTAGGCACAGGCTAGGCACAGGCCAGTCACAGGCTAGGCACAGGCTATGCACATGCCAGTCACATGCCAGACACAGGCAAGGCACAGGCTAGACACAGGCTAGACACAGGCTAGACACAGGCTAGACACAGGCTAGGCACAAGCTAGGCACAGGCTAGGCACAGGCCAGTCACAGGCTAGGCACAGGCTAGGCACAGGCTAGACACCGGCTGGACACCGGCTAGACACTGACTAGACACAGGCTATGCACAGGCTAGACAAAGGATAAACACTGGCTAGGCACAGGCTAGGCACTGGCTAGACACTGGCTAGGCACTGGCTAGACACTGGCTAGGCACTGGCTAGACACTGGCTAGGCACTGGCTAGACACTGGCTAGGCACACGCTATGCACATGCCTGTCTCAGGCAAGGCAGAGGCTAGACAGAGGCTAGACACAGGCTAGGCACAGGCTAGACACAGGCTTGACACAGGCTAGACACAGGCTATGCACAGGCTAGACAAAGGCTAGACACTGGCTAGGCACAGGCTAGGCACTGGCTAGACACTGGCTAGGCACTGGCTAGACACTGGCTAGGCACAGGCTATGCACATGCCTGTCTCAGGCAAGGCAGAGGCTAGACACAGGCTAGGCACAGGCTAGACACAGGGTAGACACAGGCTAGGCACAGGCTAGGCACAGGCTAGGCACTGGCTAGACACTGGCTAGGCAAACGCTATGCACATGCCTGTCTCAGGCAAGGCACAGGCTAGACACAGGCTAGACACTGGCTAGGCACAGGCTATGCACATGCCAGTCACAGGCAAGGCACAGGCTAGACACAGGTTAGACACAGGCTAGGCACAGGCTAGGCACTGGCTAGACACTGGCTAGGCACACGCTATGCACATGCCAGTGTCTGGCAAGGCACAGGCTAGACACAGGCTAGACACTGGCTAGGCACACGCTATGCACATGCCAGTCTTAGGCAAGGCACAGGCTAGACACAGGCTAGACACTGGCTAGGCACAGGCTATGCACATGCCTGTCACATGCCAGACACAGGCAAGGCACAGGCTAGACACAGGCTAGACACAGGCTAGACACAGGCTAGACACAAACTAGACATAGGCTAGACACAGGCTAGACACAGGCTAGAAACAGGCTAGACACAGGCTAGACACAGGCTAGACACAGGCTAGACACAGGCTAGACACAGGCTAGGCACAGGCTAGACAAAGGCTAGACACAGGCTAGACACAGGCTAGACACAGGCTAGACACAGGCTGGACACAGGCTAGACACAGGCTAGACACAGGCTAGACACAGGCTGGACACAGGCTAGACACAGGCTAGACACAGGCTAGACACAGGCTAGGCACAGGCTAGCCACAGGCTAGGCACAGGCTAGGCACAGGCTAGGCACTGGCTAGGCACAAGCTAGTCACAGGCTAGGCACTGGCTAGGCACAAGCTAGTCACAGGCTAGGCACAGGCCAGTCACACGCTAGGCACAGGCTAGGCACAGGCTAGGCACAGGCTAGACACCGGCTAGACACCGGCTAGACACTGACTAGACACAGGCTAGACACAGGCTAGACACATGCTAGACACAGGCTAGACACAGTCTAGACACAGGCTAGACAAAAGGCTAGACACGGGCTAGACACAGGCTAGACACAGGCTAGACACAGGCTGGACACAGGCTAGACACAGGCTAGACACAGGCTAGACACAGGCTAGACACAGGCTAGACACAGGCTAGACACAGGCTAGACACAGGCTAGACACAGGCTAGACACAGGCTAGACACAGGCTAGACACAGGCTAGACACAGGCTAGACACAGGCTAGACACAGGCTAGACACAGGCTAGACACAGGCTAGACACAGGCTAGACACAGGCTAGACACAGGCTAGACACAGGCTAGGCACAGGCCAGTCACAGGCTAGGCACAGGCTAGACACCGGCTAGACACCGGCTAGACACAGACTAGACACAGGCTAGACAGAGGCTATACACTGGCTAGGCACAGGCTAGACACAGGCTATGCACAGGCTAGACAAAGGCTATACACTGGCTATGCACAGACTAGGCACTGGCTAGACACTGGCTAGGCACACGCTATGCACATGCTTGTCTCAGGCAAGGCACAGGCTAGACACAGGCTAGACACTGGCTAGGAACAGGCTATGCACATGCCAGTCACAGGCAAGGCACAGGCTAGACACAGGCTAGACACAGGCTAGGCACAGGCTAGGCACAGGCTAGGCACTGGCTAGACACTGGCTAGGCACTGGCTAGACACTGGCTAGGCACACGCTATGCCCATGCCAGTCTCAGGCAAGGCAGAGGCTAGACACAGGCTAGACACTGGCTAGGCACAGGCTATGCACATGCCAGTCACAGGCAAGGCACAGGCTAGACACAGGCTAGACACAGGCTAGACACAGGCTAGGCACAGGCTAGGCACAGGCTAGGCACTGGCTAGACACTGGCTAGGCACACGCTATGCACATGCCAGTCTCTGGCAAGGAACAGGCTAGACACTGGCTAGGCACACGCTATGCACATGCCAGTCTTAGGCAAGGCACAGGCTAGACACAGGCTAGACACTGGCTAGGCACAGGCTATGCACATGCCAGTCACATGCAAGGCACAGGCTAGACACAAGCTAGACACAGGCTAGGCACAGGCTAGACACAGGCTAGACACAGGCTAGACACAGGCTAGGTATAGGCTAGGCACAGGCTATGCACATGCCAGTCACAGGCAAGGCACAGGCTAGACACAGGTTAAACACAGGCTAGGCACAGGCTAGGCACTGGCAAGACACTGGCTAGGCACACGCTATGCACATGCCAGTCTCTGGCAAGGCACAGGCTAGACACAGGCTAGACACTGGCTAGGCACACGCTATGCACATGCCAGTCTTAGGCAAGGCACAGGCTAGACACAGGCTAGACACTGGCTAGGCACAGGCTATGCACATGCCAGTCACATGCAAGGCACAGGCTAGACACAGGCTAGACACAGGCTACGCACAGGCTAGACACAGGCTAGACACAGGCTAGACACAGGCTAGGTATAGGCTAGGCACAGGCTAGGCACAGGCTAGGCACAGGCTAGCCACAGGCTAGGCACAGGCTAGCCACAGGCTAGGCACAGGCTAGGCACAGGCTAGGCACAGGCTAGGCACAGGCTAGGCACAGGCTAGGCACAGGCTAGGCACAAGCTAGGCACAGGCTAGGCACAGGCTAGGCACAGGCCAGTCACAGGCTAGGCACAGGCTAGGCACAGGCTAGACACCGGCTGGACACCGGCTAGACACAGACTAGACACAGGCTATGCACAGGCTAGACAAAGGCTAGACACTGGCTAGGCACAGGCTAGGTACTGGATAGACACTGGCTAGGCACTGGCTAGACACTGGCTAGGCACACGCTATGCACATGCCTGTCTCAGGCAAGGCAGAGGCTAGACACAGGCTAGACACAGGCTAGGCACAGGCTAGACACAGGCTAGACACAGGCTATGCACAGGCTAGACAAAGGCTAGACACTGGCTAGACACAGGCTGGACACAGGCTAGACACAGGCTAGACACAGGCTAGACACAGGCTAGGCACAGGCTAGCCACAGGCTAGGCACAGGCTAGGCACAGGCTAGGCACTGGCTAGGCACAAGCTAGTCACAGGCTAGGCACTGGCTAGGCACAAGCTAGTCACAGGCTAGGCACAGGCCAGTCACACGCTAGGCACAGGCTAGGCACAGGCTAGGCACAGGCTAGACACCGGCTAGACACCGGCTAGACACTGACTAGACACAGGCTAGACACAGGCTAGACACATGCTAGACACAGGCTAGACACAGGCTAGACACAGGCTAGACAAAGGCTAGACACGGGCTAGACACAGGCTAGACACAGGCTAGACACAGGCTGGACACAGGCTAGACACAGGCTAGACACAGGCTAGACACAGGCCAGTCACAGGCTAGGCACAGGCTAGACACCGGCTAGACACCGGCTAGACACAGACTAGACACAGGCTAGACAGAGGCTATACACTGGCTAGGCACAGGCTAGACACAGGCTATGCACAGGCTAGACAAAGGCTATACACTGGCTATGCACAGACTAGGCACTGGCTAGACACTGGCTAGGCACACGCTATGCACATGCTTGTCTCAGGCAAGGCACAGGCTAGACACAGGCTAGACACTGGCTAGGAACAGGCTATGCACATGCCAGTCACAGGCAAGGCACAGGCTAGACACAGGCTAGACACAGGCTAGGCACAGGCTAGGCACAGGCTAGGCACTGGCTAGACACTGGCTAGGCACTGGCTAGACACTGGCTAGGCACACGCTATGCCCATGCCAGTCTCAGGCAAGGCACAGGCTAGACACAGGCTAGACACTGGCTAGGCACAGGCTATGCACATGCCAGTCACAGGCAAGGCACAGGCTAGACACAGGCTAGACACAGGCTAGGCACAGGCTAGGCACTGGCTAGACACTGGCTAGGCACACGCTATGCACATGCCAGTCTCTGGCAAGGCACAGGCTAGACACTGGCTAGGCACACGCTATGCACATGCCAGTCTTAGGCAAGGCACAGGCTAGACACAGGCTAGACGCTGGCTAGGCACAGGCTATGCACATGCCAGTCACATGCAGGGCACAGGCTAGACACAGGCTAGACACAGGCTAGGCACAGGCTAGACACAGGCTAGACACAGGCTAGACACAGGCTAGGTATAGGCTAGGCACAGGCTATGCACATGCCAGTCACAGGCAAGGCACAGGCTAGACACAGGTTAAACACAGGCTAGGCACAGGCTAGGCACTGGCTAGACACTGGCTAGGCACACGCTATGCACATGCCAGTCTCTGGCAAGGCACAGGCTAGACACAGGCTAGACACTGGCTAGGCACACGCTATGCACATGCCAGTCTTAGGCAAGGCACAGGCTAGACACAGGCTAGACACTGGCTAGGCACAGGCTATGCACATGCCAGTCACATGCAAGGCACAGGCTAGACACAGGCTAGACACAGGCTAGGCACAGGCTAGACACAGGCTAGACACAGGCTAGACACAGGCTAGGCACAGGCTAGACACAGGCTAGACACAGGCTAGGTATAGGCTAGGCACAGGCTAGGCACAGGCTAGGCACAGGCTAGCCACAGGCTAGGCACAGGCTAGGCACAGGTTAGGCACAGGCTAGGCACAGGCTAGGCACAAGCTAGGCACAGGCTAGGCACAGGCTAGGCACAGGCCAGTCACAGGCTAGGCACAGGCTAGGCACAGGCTAGACACCGGCTGGACACCGGCTAGACACAGACTAGACACAGGCTATGCACAGGCTATGCACAGGCTAGACAAAGGCTAGACACTGGCTAGGCACTGGCTAGACACTGGCTAGGCACACGCTATGCACATGCCTGTCTCAGGCAAGGCAGAGGCTAGACACAGGCTAGGCACAGGCTAGACACAGGCTAGACACAGGCTATGCACAGGCTAGACAAAGGCTAGACACTGGCTAGGCACAGGCTAGGCACTGGCTAGACACTGGCTAGGCACTGGCTAGACACTGGCTAGGCACAGGCTATGCACATGCCTGTCTCAGGCAAGGCACAGGCTAGACACAGGCTAGGCACAGGCTAGACACAGGCTAGACACAGGCTAGACACAGGCTAGACACAGGCTAGGCACAGGCTAGGCACAGGCTAGGCACTGGCTAGACACTGGCTAGGCACACGCTATGCACATGCCTGTCTCAGGCAAGGCACAGGCTAGACACAGGCTAGACACTGGCTAGGCACAGGCTATGCACATGCCAGTCACAGGCAAGGCACAGGCTAGACACAGGTTAGACACAGGCTAGGCACAGGCTAGGCACTGGCTAGACACTGGCTAGGCACACGCTATGCACATGCCAGTCTCTGGCAAGGCACAGGCTAGACACAGGCTAGACACTGGCTAGGCACACAATTTGCACATGCCAGTCTTAGGCAAGGCACTGGCTAGACACAGGTTAGACACAGGCTAGACACAGGCTAGACACTGGCTAGGCACAGGCTATGCACATGCCAGTCACATGCCAGACACAGGCAAGGCACAGGCTAGACACAGGCTAGACACAGGCTAGACACAGGCTAGACACAGGCTAGACACAGGCTAGACACAGGCTAGACACAGGCTAGACACAGGCTAGGCACAGGCTAGACACAGGCTAGACACAGGCTAGACACAGGCTAGACACAGGCTAGACACAAGCTAGACATAGGCTAGACACAGGCTAGACACAGGCTAGAAACAGGATAGACACAGGCTAGACACAGGCTAGACACAGGCTAGAGACAGGCTAGGCACAGGCTAGACAAAGGCTAGACACAGGCTAGACACAGGCTAGACACAGGCTAGACACAGGCTGGACACAGGCTAGACACAGGCTAGACACAGGCTAGACACAGGCTGGACACAGGCTAGACACAGGCTAGACACAGGCTAGACACAGGCTAGACACAGGCTAGGCACAGGCTAGCACAGGCTAGGCACAGGCTAGGCACTGGCTAGGCACAAGCTAGTCACAGGCTAGGCACAGGCCAGCCACAGGCTGGGCACAGGCTAGGCACAGGCTAGACACCGGCTAGACACCGGCTAGACACTAACTAGACACAGGCTAGACACAGGCTAGACACAGGCTAGACACAGGCTAGACACAGGCTAGACACAGGCTAGACACAGGCTAGACAAAGGCTAGACACGAGCTAGACACAGGCTAGACACAGGCTGGACACAGGCTAGACACAGGCTAGACACAGGCTAGACACAGGCTAGACACAGGCTAGACACAGGCTAGACACAGGCGAGACACAGGCTAGGCACAGGCCAGTCACAGGCTAGGCACAGGCTAGGCACAGGCTAGACACCGGCTAGACACCGGCTAGACACAGGCTAGGCACAGGCTAGGCACAGGCTAGACACCGGCTACAGCGGCTAGACACAGACTAGACACAGGCTAGACAGAGGCTATACACTGGCTAGGCACAGACTAGACACAGGCTATGTACAGGCCAGACAAAGGCTATACACTGGCTATGCACAGACTAGGCACTGGCTAGACACTGGCTAGGCACACGCTATGCACATGCCTGTCTCAGGCAAGGCACAGGCTAGACACAGGCTAGACACTGGCTAGGCACAGGCTATGCACATGCCAGTCACAGGCAAGGCACAGGCTAGACACAGGCTAGACACAGGCTAGGCACAGGCTAGGCACAGGCTAGGCACTGGCTAGACACTGGCTAGGCACACGCTATGCTTATGCCAGTCTCAGGCAAGGCACAGGCTATGCTTATGCCAGTCTCAGGCAAGGCACAGGCTAGACACAGGCTAGACACTGGCTAGGCACAGGCTATGCACATGCCAGTCACAGGCTATGCACATGCCAGTCACAGGCAAGGCACAGGCTAGACACAGGCTAGACACAGGCTAGGCACAGGCTAGGCACAGGCTAGGCACTGGCTAGACACTGGCTAGGCACACGCTATGCACATGCCAGTCTCAGGCAAGGCACAGGCTAGACACAGGCTAGACACTGGCTAGGCACAGGCTAGGCACAGGCTATGCACATGCCAGTCACAGGCAAGGCACAGGCTAGACACAGGCTAGGCACAGGCTAGACACCGGCTAGACACAGGCTAGACACAAGCTAGACATAGGCTAGACACAGGCTAGACACAGGCTAGAAACAGGTTAGACACAGGCTAGACACAGGCTAGACACAGGCTAGACACAGGCTAGGCACAGGCTAGACAAAGGCTAGACACAGGCTAGACACAGGCTAGAAACAGGCTAGACACAGGCTAGACACAGGCTAGACACAGGCTAGACACAGGCTAGACACAGGCTAGACACAGGCTAGGCACAGGCTGGACACAGGCTTGACACAGGCTAGACACAGGCTAGACACAGGCTAGGCACAGGCTAGACACAGGCTAGGCACAGGCTAGCCACAGGCTAGGCACAGGCTAGGCACAGGCTAGGCGCTGGCTAGGCACAAGCTAGTCACAGGCTAGGCACAGGCCAGTCACAGGCTAGGCACAGGCTAGGCACAGGCTAGGCACAGGCTAGGCACAGGCTAGACACCGGCTAGACACCGGCTAGACACTGACTTGACACAGGCTAGACACAGGCTAGACACATGCTAGACACAGGCTAGACACAGGCTAGACACAGGCTAGACACAGGCTAGACAAAGGCTAGACACGGGCTAGACACAGGCTAGACACAGGCTAGACACAGGCTAGGCACAGGCTAGCCACAGGCTAGGCACAGGCTAGGCGCAGGCTTGGCACTGGCTAGGCACAAGCTAGTCACAGGCTAGGCACAGGCCAGTCACAGGCTAGGCACAGGCTAGGCACAGGCTAGGCACAGGCTAGACACCGGCTAGACACCGGCTAGACACTGACTAAACACAGGCTAGACACAGGCTAGACACATGCTAGACACAGGCTAGACACAGGCTAGACACAGGCTAGACACAGGCTAGACAAAGGCTAGACACGGGCTAGACACAGGCTAGACACAGGCTAGACACAGGCTGGACACAGGCTAGACACAGGCTAGACACAGGCTAGACACAGGCTAGACACAGGCTAGACACAGGCTAGACACAGGCTAGACACAGGCTAGGCACAGGCCAGTCACAGGCTAGGCACAGGCTAGGCACAGGCTAGACACCGGCTAGACACCGGCTAGACACAGACTAGACACAGGCTAGACAGAGGCTATACACTGGCTAGGCACAGGCTAGACACAGGCTATGCACAGGCTAGACAAAGGCTATACACTGGCTATGCACAGACTAGGCACAGGCTAGGCACAGGCTAGGCACTGGCTAGGCACAAGCTAGTCACAGGCTAGGCACAGGCCAGTCACAGGCTAGGCACAGGCTAGGCACAGGCTAGGCACAGGCTAGGCACAGGCTAGACACCGGCTAGACACCGGCTAGACACTGACTAGACACAGGCTAGACACAGGCTAGACACATGCCACAGGCTAGCCACAGGCTAGACACAGGCTAGGCACAGGCTAGGCACAAGCTAGGCAGAGGCTAGGCACAGGCCAGTCACAGGCTAGGCACAGGCTATGCACAGGCTAGGCACAGGCTAGACACAGGCTAGACACAGACTAGACACAGGCTAGACAGAGGCTATACACTGGCTAGGCACAGGCTAGACACAGGCTATGCACAGGCTAGACAAAGGCTATACACTGGCTATGCACAGACTAGGCACTGGCTAGACACTGGCTAGGCACACGCTATGCACATGCCTGTCTCAGGCAAGGCACAGGCTAGACACAGGCTAGGCACAGGCTAGACACAGGCTAGACACAGGCTAGACACAAGCTAGGCACTGGCTAGACACTGGCTAGGCACACGCTATGCACATGCCAGTCTCTGGCAAGGCACAGGCTAGGCACTGGCTAGACACAGGTTAGGCACTGGCTAGACACTGGCTAGGCACTCGCTATGCACATGCCAGTCTCTGGCAAGGCACAGGCTAGACACAGGCTAGACACTGGCTAGGCACACGCTATGCACATGCCAGTCTCAGGCAAGGCACAGGCTAGAAACAGGCTAGACACTGGCTAGGCACAGGCTATGCACATGCCAGTCACATGCCAGTCACAGGCAAGGCACAGGCTAGACACAGGATAGGCACAGGCTAGGCACTAGCTAGACACTGGCTAGGCACACGCTATGCACATGCCAGTCTCTGGCAAGGCACAGGCTAGACACAGGCTAGACACAGGCTAGACACAGGCTAGACACAAGCTAGACACAGGAGAGACACAGGCTAGACACAGGCTAGACACAGGCTAGACACAGGCTAGACACAGGCTAACAGGCTAGACACAGGCTAGACACAGGCTAGACACAGGCTAGACAAAGGCTAGACACAGGCTAGACACAGGCTAGACAAAGGCTAGACACAGGCTAGACACAAGCTAGACACAGGCTAGACACAGGCTAGGCATAGGCTAGGTACAGGCTAGCCACAGGCTAGGCACAGGCTAGGCACAGGCTAGGCACTGGCTAGGCACAAGCTAGTCACAGGCTAGGCACAGGCCAGTCACAGGCTAGGCACAGGCTAGGCACAGGCTAGACATCGGCTAGACACCGGCTAGACACTGACTAGACACAGGCTAGACAGAGGCTAGACACAGGCTAGACACAGGCTAGACACAGGCTAGACACAGGCTAGACACAGGCTAGACACAGGCTAGGCACAGGCTAGTCACAGGCTAGGCACAGGCTAGACACCGGCTAGACACCGGCTAGGCATAGGCTAGGCACAGGCTTGGCACAGGCTTGGCACAGGCTAGGCACTGGCTAGACAAAGGCTAGACACTGGCTAGATACAGGCTAGGCACAGGCTAGGCACAGGCTAGGCATAGGCTAGGCACAGGCTAGGCACAGGCTAGGTACAGGCTAGGCACTGGCTAGACAAAGGCTAGACACTGGCTAGGCACAGGCTAGGCACCGACTAGACACTGGCTAGGCACACGCTATGCACATGCCTGTCTCAGGCAAGGCACAGGCTAGACACAGGCTAGACACTGGCTAGGCACAGGCAATGCACATGCCAGTCACAGGCAAGGCACAGGCTAGACACAGGCTAGACACTGGCTAGGCACAGGCTAGACACAGGCTAGACACAGGCTAGGCACAGGCTATGCACATGCCAGTCACAGGCAACGCACAGGCTAGACACGGGCTAGACACAGGCTAGGCACAGGCTAGGCACAGGCTAGGCACTGGCTAGACACTGGCTAGGCACACGCTATGCACATGCCTGTCTCAGGCAAGGACAGGCTAGACACAGGCTAGACACTGGCAAGGCACACGCTATGCACATGCCAGTCTCTGGCAAGGCACAGGCTAGACACAGGCTAGACACTGGCTAGGCACACGCACATGCACATGCCAGTCTCAGGCAAGGCACAGGCTAGACACAGGCTAGACACTGGCTAGGCACAGCCTATGCACATGCCAGTCACATGCCAGTCACAGGCAAGGCACAGGCTAGACACAGGCTAGACACTGGCTAGGCACAGGCTAGACACAGGCTAGACACAGGCTAGACACAGGCTAGACACAGGCTAGACACAGGCTAGACACAGGCCAGACACAGGCTAGACACAGGCTAGACACAGGCTAGACACAGGCTAGACACAGGCTAGACACAGGCTAGACACAGGCTAGACACAGGCTAGACACAGGCTAGACACAGGCTAGACACAGGCTAGACACAGGCTAGACACAGGCTAGACACAGGCTAGGCACAGGCTAGACACAGGCTAGACACAGGCTAGACACAAGCCAGACACAGGCTAGACACAGGCTAGACACAGGCTAGACACAGGCTAGACACAGGCTAGACACAGGCTAGGCATAGGCTAGGCACAGGCTAGCCACAGGCTAGGCACAGGCTAGGCACAGGCTAGGCACTGGCTAGGCACAAGCTAGTCACAGGCTAGGCACAGACCAGTCACAGGCTAGGCACAGGCTAGGCACAGGCTAGACACCGGCTAGACACCGGCTAGACACTGACTAGATACAGGCTAGACAGAGGCTATACACTGGCTAGACACAGGCTAGACACAGGCTATGCACAGGCTAGACAAAGGCTAGACACTGGCTAGGCACAGGCTAGGCACTGGCTAGACACTGCCTAGGCACACGCTATGCACATGCCTGTCTCAGGCAAGGCACAGGCTAGGCACAGGCTAGACACAGGCTAGACACAGGCTAGACACAAGCTAGACACAGGCTAGACACAGGCTAGACACAGGCTGGACACAGGCTGGACACAGGCTAGACACAGGCTAGACACAGGCAAGGCACAGGCTAGACACAGGCTAGACACAGGCTAGCCACAGGCTAGACAAAGGCTAGACAAAGGCTAGACACTGGCTAGGCACACGCTATGCACATGCTAGTCTCAGGCAAGGCACAGGCTAGACACAGGCTAGACACTGGCTAGGCACAGGCTATGCACATGCCAGTCACAGGCAAGGCACAGGCTAGACACAGGCTAGGCACAGGCTAGGCACTGGCTAGACACTGGCTAGGCACACGCTATGCACATGCCAGTCTCAGGCAAGGCACAGGCTAGGCTTAGGCTAGGCACTGGCTAGACAAAGGCTAGACACTGGCTAGGCACAGGCTAGACACTGGCTAGACACTGGCTAGGCACAGGCTATGCACATGCCAGTCACAGGCAAGGCACAGGCTAGACACAGGCTACACACAGGCTAGGCACAGGCTAGACACAGGCTAGACACTGGCTAGGCACAGGCTATGCACATGCCAGTAACAGGCAAGGAACAGCCTAGACACAGGCTAGACACTGGCTAGGCACAGGCTATGCACATGCCAGTCACAGGCAAGGCACAGGCTAGACACAGGCTAGACACTGGCTAGGCACAGGCTATGCACATGCCAGTCACAGGCAAGGCACAGGCTAGACACAGGCTAGACACAGGCTAGACACAGGCTAGACACAGGCTGGACACAGGCTAGACACAGGCTAGACACAAGCTAGACACAGGCTAGACACAGGCTAGACACAGGCTAGGCACAGGCTAGACACTGGCTAGGCACACGCTATGCACATGCCTGTCTCAGGCAAGGCACAGGCTAGACACAGGCTAGACACTGGCAAGGCACACGCTATGCACATGCCAGTCTCTGGCAAGGCACAGGCTAGACACAGGCTAGACACTGGCTAGGCACACGCACATGCACATGCCAGTCTCAGGCAAGGCACAGGCTAGACACAGGCTAGACACTGGCTAGGCACAGCCTATGCACATGCCAGTCACATGCCAGTCACAGGCAAGGCACAGGCTAGACACAGGCTAGACACTGGCTAGGCACAGGCTAGACACAGGCTAGACACAGGCTAGACACAGGCTAGACACAGGCTAGACACAGGCTAGACACAGGCTAGACACAGGCTAGACACAGGCTAGACACAGGCTAGACACAGGCTAGACACAGGCCAGACACAGGCTAGACACAGGCTAGACACAGGCTAGACACAGGCTAGACACAGGCTAGACACAGGCTAGGCACAGGCTAGACACAGGCTAGACACAGGCTAGACACAAGCTAGACACAGGCTAGACACAGGCTAGACACAGGCTGGACACAGGCTGGACACAGGCTAGACAAAGGCTAGACAAAGGCTAGACACTGGCTAGGCACACGCTATGCACATGCTAGTCTCAGGCAAGGCACAGGCTAGACACAGGCTAGACACTGGCTAGGCACAGGCTATGCACATGCCAGTCACAGGCAAGGCACGGGCTAGACACAGGCTAGGCACAGGCTAGACACAGGCTAGACACTGGCTAGGCACAGGCTATGCACATGCCAGTCACAGGCAAGGAACAGGCTAGACACAGGCTATGCACAGGCTAGGCTTAGGCTAGGCACTGGCTAGACACTGGCTAGGCACACGCTATGCACATGCCAGTCTCAGGCAAGGCACAGGCTAGACACAGGCTAGACACTGGCTAGGCACAGGCTATGCACATGCCAGTCACAGGCAAGGCACAGGCTAGACACAGGCTAGACACAGGCTAGGCACAGGCTAGACACAGGCTAGACACTGGCTAGGCACAGGCTATGCACATGCCAGTAAAAGGCAAGGAACAGCCTAGACACAGGCTAGACACTGGCTAGGCACAGGCTATGCACATGCCAGTCACAGGCAAGGCACAGGCTAGACACAGGCTAGACACTGGCTAGGCACAGGCTATGCACATGCCAGTCACAGGCAAGGCACAGGCTAGACACAGGCTAGACACAGGCTAGACACAGGCTAGACACAGGCTGGACACAGGCTAGACACAGGCTAGACACAAGCTAGTCACAGGCTAGACACAGGCTAGACACAGGCTAGAAACAGGCTAGACACAGGCTAGACACAGGCTAGGCACAGGCTAGACAAAGGCTAGACACAGGCTAGACACAGGCTGGGCACAGGCTAGACACAGGCTAGACACAGGCTAGACACAGGCTGGACACAGGCTAGACACAGGCTAGGCACAGGCTAGCCACAGGCTAGGCACAGGCTAGGCACTGGCTAGGCACAGGCTAGGCACAGGCTAGGCACTGGCTAGGCACAAGCTAGTCACAGGCTAGGCACAGGCCAGTCACAGGCTAGGCACAGGCCAGTCACAGGCTAGGCACAGGCTAGGCACAGGCTAGGCACAGGCTAGGCACAGGCTAGACACCGGCTAGACACCGGCTAGACACTGACTAGACACAGGCTAGACAGAGGCTATACACTGGCTAGGCACAGGCTAGACACAGGCTATGCACAGGCTAGACAAAGGCTAGACACTGGCTAGGCACAGGCTTGGCACTGGCTAGACACTGCCTAGGCACACGCTATGCATATGCCTGTCTCAGGCAAGGCACAGGCTAGACACTGGCTAGGCATAGGCTATGCACATGCCAGTCACAGGCAAGGCACAGGCTAGGCACAGGCTAGACACAGGCTAGGCACAGGCTAGGCACAGGCTAGGCACTGGCTAGACAAAGGCTAGACACTGGCTAGGCACAGGCTAGGCACTGGCTAGACACTGGCTAGCCACACGCTATGCACATGCCAGTCTCAGGCAAGGCACAGGCTAGACACAGGCTAGACTCTGGCTAGGCACAGGCTATGCACATGCCAGTCACAGGCAAGGCACAGGCTAGACACAGGCTAGACAAAGGCTAGGCACAGGCTAGGCACAGGCTAGGCACAGGCTAGGCACTGGCTAGACACTGGCTAGGCACACGCTATGCACATGCCTGTCTCAGGCAAGGCACAGGCTAGACACAGGCTAGACACTGGCTAGGCACAAGCTAGACACAGGCTAGACACAGGCTAGACACAGGCTGGACACAGGCTGGACACAGGCTAGACACAGGCTAGACACAGGCTAGACACAGGCTAGGCATAGGCTAGGCACAGGCTAGCCATAGGCTAGGCACAGGCTAGGCACAGGCTAGGCACTGGCTAGGCACAAGCTAGTCACAGGCTAGGCACAGACCAGTCACAGGCTAGGCACAGGCTAGGCACAGGCTAGACACCGGCTAGACACCGGCTAGACACTGACTAGATACAGGCTAGACAGAGGCTATACACTGGCTAGACACAGGCTAGACATAGGCTATGCACAGGCTAGACAAAGGCTAGACACTGGCTAGGCACAGGCTAGGCACTGGCTAGACACTGCCTAGGCACACGCTATGCACATGCCTGTCTCAGGCAAGGCACAGGCTAGGCACAGGCTAGACACAGGCTAGACACAGGCTAGACACAAGCTAGACACAGGCTAGACACAGGCTAGACACAGGCTGGACACAGGCTGGACACAGGCTAGACACAGGCTAGACACAGGCTAGACACAGGCTAGACACAGGCTAGACACAGGCTAGCCACAGGCTAGACAAAGGCTAGACAAAGGCTAGACACTGGCTAGGCACACGCTATGCACATGCTAGTCTCAGGCAAGGCACAGGCTAGACACAGGCTAGACACTGGCTAGGCACAGGCTATGCACATGCCAGTCACAGGCAAGGCACAGGCTAGACACAGGCTAGGCACAGGCTAGACACAGGCTAGACACTGGCTAGGCACAGGCTATGCACATGCCAGTCACAGGCAAGGAACAGGCTAGACACAGGCTATGCACAGGCTAGGCTTAGGCTGGGCACTGGCTAGACACTGGCTAGGCACACGCTATGCACATGCCAGTCTCAGGCAAGGCACAGGCTAGACACAGGCTAGACACTGGCTAGGCACAGGCTATGCACATGCCAGTCACAGGCAAGGCACAGGCTAGACACAGGCTAGACACAGGCTAGGCACAGGCTAGACACAGGCTAGACACTGGCTACGCACAGGCTATGCACATGCCAGTAACAGGCAAGGAACAGCCTAGACACAGGCTAGACACTGGCTAGGCACAGGCTATGCACATGCCAGTCACAGGCAAGGCACAGGCTAGACACAGGCTAGACACTGGCTAGGCACTGGCTAGGCACAAGCTAGTCACAGGCTAGGCACAGGCTAGGCACAGGCTAGACACCGGCTAGACACCGGCTAGACACTGACTAGACACAGGCTAGACAGAGGCTATACACTGGCTAGGCACAGGCTAGACACAGGCTATGCACAGGCTAGACAAAGGCTAGACACTGGCTAGGCACAGGCTTGGCACTGGCTAGACACTGCCTAGGCACACGCTATGCATATGCCTGTCTCAGGCAAGGCACAGGCTAGACACTGGCTAGGCATAGGCTATGCACATGCCAGTCACAGGCAAGGCACAGGCTAGGCACAGGCTAGACACAGGCGAGGCACAGGCTAGGCACAGGCTAGGCACTGGCTAGACAAAGGCTAGACACTGGCTAGGCACAGGCTAGACACTGGCTAGGCACAGGCTAGGCACTGGCTAGACACTGGCTAGCCACACGCTATGCACATGCCAGTCTCAGGCAAGGCACAGGCTAGACACAGGCTAGACTCTGGCTAGGCACAGGCTATGCACATGCCAGTCACAGGCAAGGCACAGGCTAGACACAGGCTAGACAAAGGCTAGGCACAGGCTAGGCACAGGCTAGGCACTGGCTAGACACTGGCTAGGCACACGCTATGCACATGCCTGTCTCAGGCAAGGCACAGGCTAGACACAGGCTAGACACTGGCTAGGCACACGCTATGCACATGAAAGTCTCTTGCAAGGCACAGGCTAGACACAGGCTAGACACTGGCTAGGCACACGCTATGCACATGCCTGTCTCAGGCAAGGCACAGGCTAGACACAGGCTAGACACTGGCTAGGCACACGCTATGCACATGAAAGTCTCTTGCAAGGCACAGGCTAGACACAGGCTAGACACTGGCTAGGCACACGCTATGCACATGCCAGTCTCAGGCAAGGCACAGGCTAGACACAGGCTAGACACTGGCTAGGCACAGACAATGCACATGCCAGTCACATGCCAGTCACAGGCAAGGCACAGGCTAGACACAGGCTAGACACTGGCTAGGCACAGGCTAGACACAGGCTAGACACAGGCTAGAGACAGGCTAGACACAGGCTAGACACAGGCTAGACACAGGCTAGACACAGGCTAGACACAGGCTAGACACAGGCTAGACACAGGCTAGACACAGGCTAGACACAGGCTAGACACAGGCTAGACACAGGCTAGACACAGGCTAGGCACAGGCTAGACACAGGCTAGACACAGGCTAGACACAGGCTAGACACAGGCTAGACACAAGCTAGACACAGGCTAGACACAGGCTAGACACAAGCTAGTCACAGGCTAGACACAGGCTAGACACAGGCTAGAAACAGGCTAGACACAGGCTAGACACAGGCTAGACACAAACTAGACACAGACTAGACACAGGCAAGAAACAAGCTAGACACAGGCTAGACACAGGCTAGGCATAGGCTAGGTACAGGCTAGGCAGAGGCTAGCCACAGGCTAGGCAGAGGCTAGGCACAGGCTAGGCACAGGCTAGGCACTGGCTAGGCACAAGCTAGTCACAGGCTAGGCACAGGCCAGTCACAGGCTAGGCACAGGCTAGGCACAGGCTAGACACCGGATAGACACCGGCTATACACAGACTAGACACAGGCTAGACAGAGGCTATACACTGGCTAGGCACAGGCTAGACACAGGCTATGCACAGGCTAGACAAAGGCTTGACACTGGCTAGGCACATGCTAGGCACTGGCTAGACACTGGCTAGCACACGCTATGCACATGCCTGTCTCAGGCAAGGCACAGGCTAGACACAGGCTAGACACTGGCTAGGCACAGGCTATGCACATGCCAGTCACAGGCAAGGCACAGGCTAGACACAGGCTAGACACAGGCTAGACACAGGCTATGCACATGCCAGTCACATGCCAGACACAGGCAAGGCACAGGCTAGACACAGGCTAGACACAGACTAGACACAGGCTAGACACAGGCTAGACACAGGCTAGGCACAGGCTAGGCACTGGCTAGACAAAGGCTAGACACTGGCTAGGCACAGGCTAGGCACTGGCTAGACACTGGCTAGCCACACGCTATGCACATGCCAGTCTCAGGCAAGGCACAGGCTAGACACAGGCTAGAGTCTGGCTAGGCACAGGCTATGCACATGCCAGTCAGAGGCAAGGCACAGGCTAGACACAGGCTAGACACAGGATAGGCACAGGCTAGACACAGGCTAGACACAGGCTAGACACAGGCTAGGCACAGGCTATGCACATGCCAATCACAGGCAACGCACAGGCTAGACACAGGCTAGACACAGGCTAGGCACTGGCTAGACACTGGCTAGGCACACGCTATGCACATGCCTGTCTCAGGCAAGGCACAGGCTAGACACAGGCTAGACACTGGCTAGGCACACGCTATGCACATGAAAGTCTCTTGCAAGGCACAGGCTAGACACAGGCTAGACACTGGCTAGGCACACGCTATGCACATGCCAGTCTCAGGCAAGGCACAGGCTAGACACAGGCTAGACACTGGCTAGGCACAGACAATGCACATGCCAGTCACATGCCAGTCACAGGCAAGGCACAGGCTAGACACAGGCTAGACACTGGCTAGGCACAGGCTAGACACAGGCTAGACACAGGCTAGACACAGGCTAGAGACAGGCTAGACACAGGCTAGAGACAGGCTAGACACAGGCTAGACACAGGCTAGACACAGGCTAGACACAGGCTAGACACAGGCTAGACACAGGCTAGACACAGGCTAGACACAGGCTAGGCACAGGCTAGGCACAGGCTAGACACAGGCTAGACACAGGCTAGACACAGGCTAGACACAAGCTAGACACAGGCTAGACACAGGCTAGACACAAGCTAGTCACAGGCTAGACACAGGCTAGACACAGGCTAGAAACAGGCTAGACAAAGGCTAGACACAGGCTAGACACAAACTAGACACAGACTAGACACAGGCAAGAAACAAGCTAGACACAGGCTAGACACAGGCTAGGCATAGGCTAGGTACAGGCTAGGCAGAGGCTAGGCACAGGCTAGGCAGAGGCTAGGCACAGGCTAGGCACAGGCTAGGCACTGGCTAGGCACAAGCTAGTCACAGGCTAGGCACAGGCCAGTCACAGGCTAGGCACAGGCTAGGCACAGGCTAGACACCGGATAGACACCGGCTAGACACAGACTAGACACAGGCTAGACAGAGGCTATACACTGGCTAGGCACAGGCTAGACACAGGCTATGCACAGGCTAGACAAAGGCTTGACACTGGCTAGGCACATGCTAGGCACTGGCTAGACACTGGCTAGCACACGCTATGCACATGCCTGTCTCAGGCAAGGCACAGGCTAGACACAGGCTAGACACTGGCTAGGCACAGGCTATGCACATGCCAGTCACAGGCAAGGCACAGGCTAGACACAGGCTAGACACAGGCTAGACACAGGCTAGACACAGGCTATGCACATGCCAGTCACATGCCAGACACAGGCAAGGCACAGGCTAGACACAGGCTAGACACAGACTAGACACAGGCTAGACACAGGCTAGACACAGGCTAGACACAGGCTAGACACAGGCTAGACACAGACTAGACACAGGCTAGACACAGGCTAGACACAGGCTAGACACAGGCTAGACACAGGCTAGACACAGGCTAGACACAGGCTAGACACAGGCTAGACACAGGCTAGACACAGGCTAGACACAGGCTAGACACAGGCTAGACACAGGCTAGGCACAGGCTAGACACAGGCTAGACACAAGCTAGACATAGGCTAGACACAAGCTAGACATAGGCTAGACACAGGCTAGACACTGGCTAGAAACAGGCTAGACACAAGCTAGACATAGGCTAGACACAGGCTAGACACAGGCTAGACACAGGCTAGGCACAGGCTAGACAAAGGCTAGACACAGGCTAGACACAGGCTGGACACAGGCTAGACACAGGCTAGACACAGGCTAGACACAGGCTGGACACAGGCTAGACACAGGCTAGGCACAGGCTAGCCACAGGCTAGGCACAGGCTAGGCACTGGCTAGGCACAAGCTAGTCACAGGCTAGGCACAGGCCAGTCACAGGCTAGGCACAGGCCAGTCACAGGCTAGGCACAGGCCAGTCACAGGCTAGGCACAGGCTAGGCACAGGCTAGGCACAGGCTAGGCACAGGCTAGGCACAGGCTAGACACCGGCTAGACACCGGCTAGACACTGACTAGACACAGGCTAGACAGAGGCTATACACTGGCTAGGCACAGGCTAGACACAGGCTATGCACAGGCTAGACAAAGGCTAGACACTGGCTAGGCACAGGCTTGGCACTGGCTAGACAAGGCACAGGCTAGACACAGGCTAGACACTGGCTGGGCATAGGCTATGCACATGCCAGTCACAGGCAAGGCACAGGCTAGACACAGGCTAGGCACAGGCTAGACACAGGCTAGGCACAGGCTAGGCACAGGCTAGGCACTGGCTAGACAAAGGCTAGACACTGGCTAGGCACAGGCTAGGCACTGGCTAGACACAGGCTAGGCACTGGCTAGACACTGGCTAGCCACACGCTATGCACATGCCAGTCTCAGGCAAGGCACAGGCTAGACACAGGCAAGACTCTGGCTAGGCACAGGCTATGCACATGCCAGTCACAGGCAAGGCACAGGCTAGACACTGGCTAGGCACAGGCTAGACTTAGGCTAGACACAGGCTAGACACAGGCTAGACACAGGCTAGACACAGGCTAGACACAGGCTAGACACAGGCTAGACACAGGCTAGACACAGGCTAGACACAGGCTAGACACAGGCTAGACACAGGCTAGACACAGGCTAGACCCAGGCTAGACACAGGCTAGACACAGGCTAGACACAGGCTAGACACAGGCTAGACACAGGCTAGACACAGGCTAGACACAGGCTAGACACAGGCTAGAAACAGGCTAGACACAGGCTAGACACAGGCTAGACACAGGCTAGACACAGGCTAGACACAGGCTAGACACAGGCTAGACACAGGCTAGGCACTGGCTAGACAAAGGCTAGACAAAGGCTATACACTGGCTAGGCACAGGCTAGACACAGGCTAGACACAGGCTGGACACAGGCTAGACACAGGCTAGACACAGGCTATACACAGGCTGGACACAGGCTAGACACAGGCTAGACACAGGCTAGACACAGGCTAGGCATAGGCTAGGCACAGGCTAGCCACAGGCTAGGCACAGGCTAGGCACAGGCTAGACACAGGCTAGGCACAGGCTAGGCACAGGCTAGGCACTGGCTAGGCACAAGCTAGTCCCAGGCTAGGCATAGGCCAGTCACAGGCTAGGCACAGGCTGGGCACAGGCTAGACACCGGCTAGACACCGGCTAGACACTGACTAGACACAGGCTAGACAGAGGCTATACACTGGCTAGACACAGGCTAGACACAGGCTATGCACAGGCTAGACAAAGGCTAGACACTGGCTAGGCACAGGCTTGGCACTGCCTAGGCACACGCTATGCATATGCCTGTCTCAGGCAAGGCACAGGCTAGACACAGGCTAGACACTGGCTAGGCATAGGCTATGCACATGCCAGTCACAGGCAAGGCACAGGCTAGACACAGGCTAGACACAGGCTAGGCACAGGCTAGACACAGGCTAGGCACAGGCTAGGCACAGGCTAGGCACTGGCTAGACAAAGGCTAGACACTGGCTAGGCACAGGCTAGGCACTGGCTAGACACTGGCTAGCCACACGCTATGCACATGCCAGTCTCAGGCAAGGCACAGGCTAGACACAGGCTAGAGTCTGGCTAGGCACAGGCTATGCACATGCCAGTCAGAGGCAAGGCACAGGCTAGACACAGGCTAGACACAGGATAGGCACAGGCTAGACACAGGCTAGACACAGGCTAGGCACAGGCTATGCACATGCCAATCACAGGCAACGCACAGGCTAGACACAGGCTAGACACAGGCTAGGCACTGGCTAGACACTGGCTAGGCACACGCTATGCACATGCCTGTCTCAGGCAAGGCACAGGCTAGACACAGGCTAGACACTGGCTAGGCACACGCTATGCACATGAAAGTCTCTTGCAAGGCACAGGCTAGACACAGGCTAGACACTGGCTAGGCACACGCTATGCACATGCCAGTCTCAGGCAAGGCACAGGCAAGGCACAGGCTAGACACAGGCTAGACACTGGCTAGGCACAGGCTAGACACAGGCTAGACACATGCTAGACACAGGCTAGAGACAGGCTAGACACAGGCTAGACACAGGCTAGACACAGGCTAGACACAGGCTAGACACAGGCTAGACACAGGCTAGACCCAGGCTAGACACAGGCTAGACACAGGCTAGACACTGGCTGGGCACAGGCTAGACACAGGCTAGACACAGGCTAGACACAGGCTAGACACAGGCTAGACACAGGCTAGACACAGGCTAGGCACAGGCTAGACAAAGGCTAGACAAAGGCTAGACACAGGCTAGACACAGGCTAGACACAAGCTAGACACAGGCTGGACACAGGCTAGACACAGGCTAGACACAGGCTAGACACAGGCTAGACACAGGCTAGACACAGGCTAGACACAGGCTAGACACAGGCTAGACACAGGCTAGACACAGGCTAGACACAGGCTAGGCATAGGCTAGGCACAGGCTAGCCACAGGCTAGGCACAGGCTAGGCACAGGCTAGGCACAGGCTAGGCACAGGCTAGGCACTGGCTAGGCACAAGCTAGTCCCAGGCTAGGCACAGGCCAGTCACAGGCTAGGCAGAGGCTGGGCACAGGCTAGACACCGGCTAGACACCGGCTAGACACTGACTAGACACAGGCTAGACAGAGGCTATACACTGGCTAGGCACAGGCTAGACACAGGCTATGCACAGGCTAGACAAAGGCTAGACACTGGCTAGGCACAGGCTAGGCACTGGCTAGACACTGCCTAGGCACACGCTATGCACATGCCTGTCTCAGGCAAGGCACAGGCTAGACACAGGCTAGACATTGGCTAGGCATAGGCTATGCACATGCCAGTCACAGGCAAGGCACAGGCTAGACACAGGCCAGGCACAGGCCAGGCACTGGCTAGGCACAAGCTAGTCACAGGCTAGGCACAGGCCAGTCACAGGCTAGGCACAGGCTAGGCACAGGCTAGACACCGGCTAGACACCGGCTAGACACTGACTAGACACAGGCTAGACACAGGCTATACACTGGCTAGGCACAGGCTAGACACAGGCTATGCACAGGCTAGACAAATGCTAGACACTGGCTAGGCACAGGCTAGGCACTGGCTAGACACTGGCTAGGCACACGCTATGCACATGCCAGTCTCAGGCAAGGCACAGGCTAGACACAGGCTAGGCACTGGCTAGGCACAGGCTATGCACATGCCAGTCACAGGCAAGGCACAGGCTAGACACAGGCTAGACACAGGCTAGGCACAGGCTTGACATAGGCTAGGCACTGGCTAGGCACAGGCTATGCACATGCCAGTCACAGGCAAGGAACAGGCTAGACACAGGCTAGACACTGGCTAGGCACAGGCTATGCACATGCCAGTCACAGGCAAGGCACAGGCTAGACACAGGCTAGACACTGGCTAGGCACAGGCTATGCACATGCCAGTCACAGGCAAGGCACAGGCTAGACACAGGCTAGACACAGGCTAGACACAGGCCAGACACAGGCTAGACACAGGCTAGACACAGGCTAGACACAGGCTAGACCCAGGCTAGACACAGGCTAGACACAGGCTAGACACAGGCTAGACACAAACTAGACACAGGCTAGACACAGGCTAGACACAGGCTAGACACAGGCTAGAAACAGGCTAGACACAGGCTAGACACAGGCTAGACACAGGCTAGACACAGGCTAGACACAGGCTAGACACAGGCTAGGCACAGGCTAGACAAAGGCTAGACAAAGGCTATACACTGGCTAGGCACAGGCTAGACACAGGCTAGACACAGGCTGGACACAGGCTAGACACAGGCTAGACACAGGCTATACACAGGCTGGACACAGGCTAGACACAGGCTAGACACAGGCTAGACACAGGCTAGGCATAGGCTAGGCACAGGCTAGCCACAGGCTAGGCACAGGCTAGGCACAGGCTAGGCATTGGCTAGGCACAAGCTAGTCCCAGGCTAGGCATAGGCCAGTCACAGGCTAGGCACAGGCTGGGCACAGGCTAGACACCGGCTAGACACCGGCTAGACACTGACTAGACACAGGCTAGACAGAGGCTATACACTGGCTAGACACAGGCTAGACACAGGCTATGCACAGGCTAGACAAAGGCTAGACACTGGCTAGGCACAGGCTTGGCACTGCCTAGGCACACGCTATGCATATGCCTGTCTCAGGCAAGGCACAGGCTAGACACAGGCTAGACACTGGCTAGGCATAGGCTATGCACATGCCAGTCACAGGCAAGGCACAGGCTAGACACAGGCTAGACACAGGCTAGGCACAGGCTAGACACAGGCTAGGCACAGGCTAGGCACAGGCTAGGCACTGGCTAGACAAAGGCTAGACACTGGCTAGGAGCAGGCTAGGCACTGGCTAGACACTGGCTAGCCACACGCTATGCACATGCCAGTCTCAGGCAAGGCACAGGCTAGACACAGGCTAGAGTCTGGCTAGGCACAGGCTATGCACATGCCAGTCAGAGGCAAGGCACAGGCTAGACACAGGCTAGACACAGGATAGGCACAGGCTAGACACAGGCTAGACACAGGCTAGGCACAGGCTATGCACATGCCAATCACAGGCAACGCACAGGCTAGACACAGGCTAGACACAGGCTAGGCACTGGCTAGACACTGGCTAGGCACACGCTATGCACATGCCTGTCTCAGGCAAGGCACAGGCTAGACACAGGCTAGACACTGGCTAGGCACACGCTATGCACATGAAAGTCTCTTGCAAGGCACAGGCTAGACACAGGCTAGACACTGGCTAGGCACACGCTATGCACATGCCAGTCTCAGGCAAGGCACAGGCAAGGCACAGGCTAGACACAGGCTAGACACTGGCTAGGCACAGGCTAGACACAGGCTAGACACATGCTAGACACAGGCTAGACACAGGCTAGACACAGGCTAGACACAGGCTAGACACAGGCTAGACACAGGCTAGACACAGGCTAGACACAGGCTAGACCCAGGCTAGACACAGGCTAGACACAGGCTAGACACTGGCTGGGCACAGGCTAGACACAGGCTAGACACAGGCTAGACACAGGCTAGACACAGGCTAGACACAGGCTAGACACAGGCTAGGCACAGGCTAGACAAAGGCTAGACAAAGGCTAGACACAGGCTAGACACAGGCTAGACACAAGCTAGACACAGGCTGGACACAGGCTAGACACAGGCTAGACACATGCTAGACACAGGCTGGACACAGGCTAGACACAGGCTAGACACAGGCTAGACACAGGCTAGACACAGGCTAGACACAGGCTAGGCATAGGCTAGGCATAGGCTAGCCACAGGCTAGGCACAGGCTAGGCACAGGCTAGGCACAGGCTAGGCAAAGGCTAGGCACAGGCTAGGCACTGGCTAGGCACAAGCTAGTCCCAGGCTAGACACAGGCCAGTCACAGGCTAGGCAGAGGCTGCGCACAGGCTAGACACCGGCTAGACACCGGCTAGACACTGACTAGACACAGGCTAGACAGAGGCTATACACTGGCTAGGCACAGGCTAGACACAGGCTATGCACAGGCTAGACAAAGGCTAGACACTGGCTAGGCACAGGCTAGGCACTGGCTAGACACTGCCTAGGCACACGCTATGCACATGCCTGTCTCAGGCAAGGCACAGGCTAGACACAGGCTAGACATTGGCTAGGCATAGGCTATGCACATGCCAGTCACAGGCAAGGCACAGGCTAGACACAGGCCAGGCACAGGCCAGGCACTGGCTAGGCACAAGCTAGTCACAGGCTAGGCACAGGCCAGTCACAGGCTAGGCACAGGCTAGGCACAGGCTAGACACCGGCTAGACACCGGCTAGACACTGACTAGACACAGGCTAGACACAGGCTATACACTGGCTAGGCACAGGCTAGACACAGGCTATGCACAGGCTAGACAAATGCTAGACACTGGCTAGGCACAGGCTAGGCACTGGCTAGACACTGGCTAGGCACACGCTATGCACATGCCAGTCTCAGGCAAGGCACAGGCTAGACACAGGCTAGACACTGGCTAGGCACAGGCTATGCACATGCCAGTCACAGGCAAGGCACAGGCTAGACACAGGCTAGACACAGGCTAGGCACAGGCTTGACATAGGCTAGGCACTGGCTAGGCACAGGCTATGCACATGCCAGTCACAGGCAAGGAACAGGCTAGACACAGGCTAGACACTGGCTAGGCACAGGCTATGCACATGCCAGTCACAGGCAAGGCACAGGCTAGACACAGGCTAGACACTGGCTAGGCACAGGCTATGCACATGCCAGTCACAGGCAAGGCACAGGCTAGACACAGGCTAGACACAGGCTAGACACAGGCTAGACACAGGCTAGACACAGGCTAGACACAGGCTAGACACAGGCTAGACACAGGCTAGACACAGGCTAGACACAGGCTAGACCCAGGCTAGACACAGGCTAGACACAGGCTAGACACAGGCTAGACACAAACTAGACACAGGCTAGACACAGGCTAGACACAGGCTAGACACAGGCTAGAAACAGGCTAGACACAGGCTAGACACAGGCTAGACACAGGCTAGACACAGGCTAGACACAGGCTAGACACAGGCTAGGCACAGGCTAGACAAAGGCTAGACAAAGGCTATACACTGGCTAGGCACAGGCTAGACACAGGCTAGACACAGGCTGGACACAGGCTAGACACAGGCTAGACACAGGCTATACACAGGCTGGACACAGGCTAGACACAGGCTAGACACAGGCTAGACACAGGCTAGGCATAGGCTAGGCACAGGCTAGCCACAGGCTAGGCACAGGCTAGGCACAGGCTAGGCACAGGCTAGGCACAGGCTAGGCACAGGCTAGGCACTGGCTAGGCACAAGCTAGTCCCAGGCTAGGCATAGGCCAGTCACAGGCTAGGCACAGGCTGGGCACAGGCTAGACACCGGCTAGACACCGGCTAGACACTGACTAGACACAGGCTAGACAGAGGCTATACACTGGCTAGACACAGGCTAGACACAGGCTATGCACAGGCTAGACAAAGGCTAGACACTGGCTAGGCACAGGCTTGGCACTGCCTAGGCACACGCTATGCATATGCCTGTCTCAGGCAAGGCACAGGCTAGACACAGGCTAGACACTGGCTAGGCATAGGCTATGCACATGCCAGTCACAGGCAAGGCACAGGCTAGACACAGGCTAGACACAGGCTAGACACAGGCTAGACACAGGCTAGACACAGGCTAGACACAGGCTAGACACAGGCTAGACACAGGCTAGACACAGGCTAGACACAGGCTAGACACAGGCTAGACCCAGGCTAGACACAGGCTAGACACAGGCTAGGCACAGGCTAGACACAGGCTAGGCACAGGCTAGACACAGGCTAGGCACAGGCTAGACAAAGGCTAGACACAGGCTAGGCACAGGCTAGACACAGGCTGGACACAGGCTAGACACAGGCTAGACACAGGCTATACACAGGCTGGACACAGGCTAGACACAGGCTAGACACAGGCTAGACACAGGCTAGGCATAGGCTAGGCACAGGCTAGCCACAGGCTAGGCACAGGCTAGGCACAGGCTAGGCACAGGCTAGGCACAGGCTAGGCACAGGCTAGGCACTGGCTAGGCACAAGCTAGTCCCAGGCTAGGCATAGGCCAGTCACAGGCTAGGCACAGGCTGGGCACAGGCTAGACACCGGCTAGACACCGGCTAGACACTGACTAGACACAGGCTAGACAGAGGCTATACACTGGCTAGACACAGGCTAGACACAGGCTATGCACAGGCTAGACAAAGGCTAGACACTGGCTAGGCACAGGCTTGGCACTGCCTAGGCACACGCTATGCATATGCCTGTCTCAGGCAAGGCACAGGCTAGACACAGGCTAGACACTGGCTAGGCATAGGCTATGCACATGCCAGTCACAGGCAAGGCACAGGCTAGACACAGGCTAGACACAGGCTAGGCACAGGCTAGACACAGGCTAGGCACAGGCTAGGCACAGGCTAGGCACTGGCTAGACAAAGGCTAGACACTGGCTAGGCACAGGCTAGGCACTGGCTAGACACTGGCTAGCCACACGCTATGCACATGCCAGTCTCAGGCAAGGCACAGGCTAGACACAGGCTAGAGTCTGGCTAGGCACAGGCTATGCACATGCCAGTCAGAGGCAAGGCACAGGCTAGACACAGGCTAGACACAGGATAGGCACAGGCTAGACACAGGCTAGACACAGGCTAGACACAGGCTATGCACATGCCAATCACAGGCAACGCACAGGCTAGACACAGGCTAGACACAGGCTAGGCACTGGCTAGACACTGGCTAGGCACACGCTATGCACATGCCTGTCTCAGGCAAGGCACAGGCTAGACACAGGCTAGACACTGGCTAGGCACACGCTATGCACATGAAAGTCTCTTGCAAGGCACAGGCTAGACACAGGCTAGACACTGGCTAGGCACACGCTATGCACATGCCAGTCTCAGGCAAGGCACAGGCAAGGCACAGGCTAGACACAGGCTAGACACTGGCTAGGCACAGGCTAGACACAGGCTAGACACAGGCTAGACACAGGCTAGACACAGGCTAGACACAGGCTAGACACAGGCTAGACACAGGCTAGACACAGGCTAGACACAGGCTAGACCCAGGCTAGACACAGGCTAGACACATGCCAGTCACAGGCAAGGCACAGGCTAGACACAGGTTAGACACAGGCTAGGCACAGGCTAGGCACTGGCTAGACACTGGCTAGGCACACGCTATGCACATGCCAGTGTCTGGCAAGGCACAGGCTAGACACAGGCTAGACACTGGCTAGGCACACGCTATGCACATGCCAGTCTTAGGCAAGGCACAGGCTAGACAAAGGCTAGACAAAGGCTAGACACAGGCTAGACACAGGCTAGACACAAGCTAGACACAGGCTGGACACAGGCTAGACACAGGCTAGACACATGCTAGACACAGGCTGGACACAGGCTAGACACAGGCTAGACACAGGCTAGACACAGGCTAGACACAGGCTAGACACAGGCTAGGCATAGGCTAGGCACAGGCTAGGCACAGGCCAGTCACAGGCTAGGCAGAGGCTGGGCACAGGCTAGACACCGGCTAGACACCGGCTTGACACTGACTAGACACAGGCTAGACAGAGGCTATACACTGGCTAGGCACAGGCTAGACACAGGCTATGCACAGGCTAGACAAAGGCTAGACACTGGCTAGGCACAGGCTAGGCACTGGCTAGACACTGCCTAGGCACACGCTATGCACATGCCTGTCTCAGGCAAGGCACAGGCTAGACACAGGCTAGACATTGGCTAGGCATAGGCTATGCACATGCCAGTCACAGGCAAGGCACAGGCTAGACACAGGCCAGGCACAGGCCAGGCACTGGCTAGGCACAAGCTAGTCACAGGCTAGGCACAGGCCAGTCACAGGCTAGGCACAGGCTAGGCACAGGCTAGACACCGGCTAGACACCGGCTAGACACTGACTAGACACAGGCTAGACACAGGCTATACACTGGCTAGGCACAGGCTAGACACAGGCTATGCACAGGCTAGACAAATGCTAGACACTGGCTAGGCACAGGCTAGGCACAGGCTAGACACTGGCTAGGCACACGCTATGCACATGCCAGTCTCAGGCAAGGCACAGGCTAGACACAGGCTAGACACTGGCTAGGCACAGGCTATGCACATGCCAGTCACAGGCAAGGCACAGGCTAGACACAGGCTAGACACAGGCTAGGCACAGGATAGACATAGGCTAGACACTGGCTAGGCACAGGCTATGCACATGCCAGTCACAGGCAAGGAACAGGCTAGACACAGGCTAGACACTGGCTAGGCACAGGCTATGCACATGCCAGTCACAGGCAAGGCACAGGCTAGACACAGGCTAGACACTGGCTAGGCACAGGCTATGCACATGCCAGTCACAGGCAAGGCACAGGCTAGACACAGGCTAGACACAGGCTAGACACAGGCTAGACACAGGCTAGACACAGGCTAGACACAGGCTAGACACAGGCTAGACACAGGCTAGACACAGGCTAGACACAGGCTAGACACAGGCTAGACACAGGCTAGACACAAGCTAGACACAGGCTAAACACAGGCTAGACACAGGCTAGAAACAGGCTAGACACAGGCTAGACACAGGCTAGACACAGGCTAGACACAAACTAGACAAAGGCTAGACAAAGGCTAGACACAGGCTAGAAACAAGCTAGACACAGGCTAGACACTGGCTAGGTACAGGCTAGGCAGAGGCTAGGCACAGGCTAGGCACAGGCTAGGCACTGGCTAGGCACAAGCTAGTCACAGGCTAGGCACAGGCGAGTCACAGGCTAGGCACAGGCTAGGCACAGGCTAGGCACAGGCTAGACACCGGATAGACACCGGCTAGACACAGACTAGACACAGGCTAGACAGAGGCTATACACTGGCTAGGCACAGGCTAGACACAGGCTATGCACAGGCTAGACAAAGGCTAGACACTGGCTAGGCACAGGCTAGGCACTGGCTAGACACTGGCTAGCACACGCTATGCACATGCCTGTCTCAGGCAAGGCACAGGCTAGACACAGGCTAGACACTGGCTAGAAACAAGCTAGACACAGGCTAGACACAGGCTAGGCATAGGCTAGGTACAGGCTAGGCAGAGGCTAGGCACAGGCTAGGCACAGGCTAGGCACTGGCTAGGCACTGGCTAGGCACAAGCTAGTCACAGGCTAGGCACAGGCCAGTCACAGGCTAGGCACAGGCTAGGCACTGGCTAGGCACTGGCTAGGCACAAGCTAGTCACAGGCTAGGCACAGGCCAGTCACAGGCTAGGCACAGGCTAGGCACAGGCTAGGCACAGGCTAGACACCGGCTAGACACCGGCTAGACACTGACTAGACACAGGCTAGACAGAGGCTATACACTGGCTAGACACAGGCTAGACACAGGCTATGCACAGGCTAGACAAAGGCTAGACACTGGCTAGGCACAGGCTTGGCACTGCCTAGGCACACGCTATGCATATGCCTGTCTCAGGCAAGGCACAGGCTAGACACAGGCTAGACACTGGCTAGGCATAGGCTATGCACATGCCAGTCACAGGCAAGGCACAGGCTAGACACAGGCTAGACACAGGCTAGGCACAGGCTAGACACAGGCTAGGCACAGGCTAGGCACAGGCTAGGCACTGGCTAGACAAAGGCTAGACACTGGCTAGGCACAGGCTAGGCACTGGCTAGACACTGGCTAGCCACACGCTATGCACATGCCAGTCTCAGGCAAGGCACAGGCTAGACACAGGCTAGAGTCTGGCTAGGCACAGGCTATGCACATGCCAGTCAGAGGCAAGGCACAGGCTAGACACAGGCTAGACACAGGATAGGCACAGGCTAGACACAGGCTAGACACAGGCTAGACACAGGCTATGCACATGCCAATCACAGGCAACGCACAGGCTAGACACAGGCTAGACACAGGCTAGGCACTGGCTAGACACTGGCTAGGCACACGCTATGCACATGCCTGTCTCAGGCAAGGCACAGGCTAGACACAGGCTAGACACTGGCTAGGCACACGCTATGCACATGAAAGTCTCTTGCAAGGCACAGGCTAGACACAGGCTAGACACTGGCTAGGCACACGCTATGCACATGCCAGTCTCAGGCAAGGCACAGGCAAGGCACAGGCTAGACACAGGCTAGACACTGGCTAGGCACAGGCTAGACACAGGCTAGACACAGGCTAGACACAGGCTAGACACAGGCTAGACACAGGCTAGACACAGGCTAGACACAGGCTAGACACAGGCTAGACACAGGCTAGACACAGGCTAGACCCAGGCTAGACACAGGCTAGACACATGCCAGTCACAGGCAAGGCACAGGCTAGACACAGGTTAGACACAGGCTAGGCACAGGCTAGGCACTGGCTAGACACTGGCTAGGCACACGCTATGCACATGCCAGTGTCTGGCAAGGCACAGGCTAGACACAGGCTAGACACTGGCTAGGCACACGCTATGCACATGCCAGTCTTAGGCAAGGCACAGGCTAGACAAAGGCTAGACAAAGGCTAGACACAGGCTAGACACAGGCTAGACACAGGCTAGACACAGGCTAGGCACAGGCTAGACAAAGGCTAGACAAAGGCTAGAAACAAGCTAGACACAGGCTAGACACAGGCTAGGCATAGGCTAGGTACAGGCTAGGCAGAGGCTAGGCACAGGCCAGTCACAGGCTAGGCAGAGGCTGGGCACAGGCTAGACACCGGCTAGACACCGGCTTGACACTGACTAGACACAGGCTAGACAGAGGCTATACACTGGCTAGGCACAGGCTAGACACAGGCTATGCACAGGCTAGACAAAGGCTAGACACTGGCTAGGCACAGGCTAGGCACAGGCTAGACACCGGCTAGACACCGGCTTGACACTGACTAGACACAGGCTAGACAGAGGCTATACACTGGCTAGGCACAGGCTAGACACAGGCTAGGCACAGGCTAGACAAAGGCTAGACAAAGGCTATACACTGGCTAGGCACAGGCTAGACACAGGCTAGACACAGGCTGGACACAGGCTAGACACAGGCTAGACACAGGCTATACACAGGCTGGACACAGGCTAGACACAGGCTAGACACAGGCTAGACACAGGCTAGGCATAGGCTAGGCACAGGCTAGCCACAGGCTAGGCACAGGCTAGGCACAGGCTAGGCACTGGCTAGGCACAAGCTAGTCCCAGGCTAGGCATAGGCCAGTCACAGGCTAGGCACAGGCTGGGCACAGGCTAGACACCGGCTAGACACCGGCTAGACACTGACTAGACACAGGCTAGACAGAGGCTATACACTGGCTAGACACAGGCTAGACACAGGCTATGCACAGGCTAGACAAAGGCTAGACACTGGCTAGGCACAGGCTTGGCACTGCCTAGGCACACGCTATGCATATGCCTGTCTCAGGCAAGGCACAGGCTAGACACAGGCTAGACACTGGCTAGGCATAGGCTATGCACATGCCAGTCACAGGCAAGGCACAGGCTAGACACAGGCTAGACACAGGCTAGGCACAGGCTAGACACAGGCTAGGCACAGGCTAGGCACAGGCTAGGCACTGGCTAGACAAAGGCTAGACACTGGCTAGGAGCAGCCTAGGCACTGGCTAGACACTGGCTAGCCACACGCTATGCACATGCCAGTCTCAGGCAAGGCACAGGCTAGACACAGGCTAGAGTCTGGCTAGGCACAGGCTATGCACATGCCAGTCAGAGGCAAGGCACAGGCTAGACACAGGCTAGACACAGGCTAGGCACAGGCTAGACACAGGCTAGACAAAGGCTAGGCACAGGCTATGCACATGCCAATCACAGGCAAGCACAGGCTAGACACAGGCTAGACACAGGCTAGGCACTGGCTAGACACTGGCTAGGCACACGCTATGCACATGCCTGTCTCAGGCAAGGCACAGGCTAGACACAGGCTAGACACTGGCTAGGCACACGCTATGCACATGAAAGTCTCTTGCAAGGCACAGGCTAGACACAGGCTAGACACTGGCTAGGCACACGCTATGCACATGCCAGTCTCAGGCAAGGCACAGGCAAGGCACAGGCTAGACACAGGCTAGACACTGGCTAGGCACAGGCTAGACACAGGCTAGACACAGGCTAGACACAGGCTAGACACAGGCTAGACACAGGCTAGACACAGGCTAGACACAGGCTAGACACAGGCTAGACACAGGCTAGACACAGGCTAGACCCAGGCTAGACACAGGCTAGACACAGGCTAGACACTGGCTGGGCACAGGCTAGACACAGGCTAGACACAGGCTAGACACAGGCTAGACACAGGCTAGACACAGGCTAGGCACAGGCTAGACAAAGGCTAGACAAAGGCCAGACACAGGCTAGACACAGGCTAGACACAGGCTAGACACAGGCTAGACACAGGCTAGACACAGGCTAGACACATGCCAGACACAGGCTAGACACAGGCTAGACACAGGCTAGACACAGGCTAGACACAGGCTAGACACAGGCTAGACACAGGCTAGGCATAGGCTAGGCATAGGCTAGCCACAGGCTAGGCACAGGCTAGGCACAGGCTAGGCACAGGCTAGGCACAGGCTAGGCACTGGCTAGGCACAAGCTAGTCCCAGGCTAGGCACAGGCCAGTCACAGGCTAGGCAGAGGCTGCGCACAGGCTAGACACCGGCTAGACACCGGCTAGACACTGACTAGACACAGGCTAGACAGAGGCTATACACTGGCTAGGCACAGGCTAGACACAGGCTATGCACAGGCTAGACAAAGGCTAGACACTGGCTAGGCACAGGCTAGGCACTGGCTAGACACTGCCTAGGCACACGCTATGCACATGCCTGTCTCAGGCAAGGCACAGGCTAGACACAGGCTAGACATTGGCTAGGCATAGGCTATGCACATGCCAGTCACAGGCAAGGCACAGGCTAGACACAGGCCAGGCACAGGCCAGGCACTGGCTAGGCACAAGCTAGTCACAGGCTAGGCACAGGCCAGTCACAGGCTAGGCACAGGCTAGGCACAGGCTAGACACCGGCTAGACACCGGCTAGACACTGACTAGACACAGGCTAGACACAGGCTATACACTGGCTAGGCACAGGCTAGACACAGGCTATGCACAGGCTAGACAAATGCTAGACACTGGCTAGGCACAGGCTAGGCACTGGCTAGACACTGGCTAGGCACACGCTATGCACATGCCAGTCTCAGGCAAGGCACAGGCTAGACACAGGCTAGACACTGGCTAGGCACAGGCTATGCACATGCCAGTCACAGGCAAGGCACAGGCTAGACACAGGCTAGACACAGGCTAGGCACAGGCTTGACATAGGCTAGGCACTGGCTAGGCACAGGCTATGCACATGCCAGTCACAGGCAAGGAACAGGCTAGACACAGGCTAGACACTGGCTAGGCACAGGCTATGCACATGCCAGTCACAGGCAAGGCACAGGCTAGACACAGGCTAGACACTGGCTAGGCACAGGCTATGCACATGCCAGTCACAGGCAAGGCACAGGCTAGACACAGGCTAGACACAGGCTAGACACAGGCTAGACACAGGCTAGACACAGGCTAGACACAGGCTAGACACAGGCTAGACACAGGCTAGACCCAGGCTAGACACAGGCTAGACACAGGCTAGACACAGGCTAGACACAAACTAGACACAGGCTAGACACAGGCTAGACACAGGCTAGACACAGGCTAGAAACAGGCTAGACATAGGCTAGACACAGGCTAGACACAGGCTAGACACAGGCTAGACACAGGCTAGACACAGGCTAGGCACAGGCTAGACAAAGGCTAGACAAAGGCTATACACTGGCTAGGCACAGGCTAGACACAGGCTAGACACAGGCTGGACACAGGCTAGACACAGGCTAGACACAGGCTATACACAGGCTGGACACAGGCTAGACACAGGCTAGACACAGGCTAGACACAGGCTAGGCATAGGCTAGGCACAGGCTAGCCACAGGCTAGGCACAGGCTAGGCACAGGCTAGGCACAGGCTAGGCACAGGCTAGGCACAGGCTAGGCACTGGCTAGGCACAAGCTAGTCCCAGGCTAGGCATAGGCCAGTCACAGGCTAGGCACAGGCTGGGCACAGGCTAGACACCGGCTAGACACCGGCTAGACACTGACTAGACACAGGCTAGACAGAGGCTATACACTGGCTAGACACAGGCTAGACACAGGCTATGCACAGGCTAGACAAAGGCTAGACACTGGCTAGGCACAGGCTTGGCACTGCCTAGGCACACGCTATGCATATGCCTGTCTCAGGCAAGGCACAGGCTAGACACAGGCTAGACACTGGCTAGGCATAGGCTATGCACATGCCAGTCACAGGCAAGGCACAGGCTAGACACAGGCTAGACACAGGCTAGACACAGGCTAGACACAGGCTAGACACAGGCTAGACACAGGCTAGACACAGGCTAGACACAGGCTAGACACAGGCTAGACACAGGCTAGACCCAGGCTAGACACAGGCTAGACACAGGCTAGACACAGGCTAGACACAGGCTAGACACAGGCTAGACACTGGCTAGGCACAGGCTAGACACAGGCTAGGCACAGGCTAGACACAGGCTAGACACAGGCTGGACACAGGCTAGACACAGGCTAGACACAGGCTATACACAGGCTGGACACAGGCTAGACACAGGCTAGACACAGGCTAGACACAGGCTAGGCATAGGCTAGGCACAGGCTAGCCACAGGCTAGGCACAGGCTAGGCACAGGCTAGGCACAGGCTAGGCACAGGCTAGGCACAGGCTAGGCACAGGCTAGGCACTGGCTAGGCACAAGCTAGTCCCAGGCTAGGCATAGGCCAGTCACAGGCTAGGCACAGGCTGGGCACAGGCTAGACACCGGCTAGACACCGGCTAGACACTGACTAGACACAGGCTAGACAGAGGCTATACACTGGCTAGACACAGGCTAGACACAGGCTATGCACAGGCTAGACAAAGGCTAGACACTGGCTAGGCACAGGCTTGGCACTGCCTAGGCACACGCTATGCATATGCCTGTCTCAGGCAAGGCACAGGCTAGACACAGGCTAGACACTGGCTAGGCATAGGCTATGCACATGCCAGTCACAGGCAAGGCACAGGCTAGACACAGGCTAGACACAGGCTAAGCACAGGCTAGACACAGGCTAGGCACAGGCTAGGCACAGGCTAGGCACTGGCTAGACAAAGGCTAGACACTGGCTAGGCACAGGCTAGGCACTGGCTAGACACTGGCTAGCCACACGCTATGCACATGCCAGTCTCAGGCAAGGCACAGGCTAGACACAGGCTAGAGTCTGGCTAGGCACAGGCTATGCACATGCCAGTCAGAGGCAAGGCACAGGCTAGACACAGGCTAGACACAGGATAGGCACAGGCTAGACACAGGCTAGACACAGGCTAGACACAGGCTATGCACATGCCAATCACAGGCAACGCACAGGCTAGACACAGGCTAGACACAGGCTAGGCACTGGCTAGACACTGGCTAGGCACACGCTATGCACATGCCTGTCTCAGGCAAGGCACAGGCTAGACACAGGCTAGACACTGGCTAGGCACACGCTATGCACATGAAAGTCTCTTGCAAGGCACAGGCTAGACACAGGCTAGACACTGGCTAGGCACACGCTATGCACATGCCAGTCTCAGGCAAGGCACAGGCAAGGCACAGGCTAGACACAGGCTAGACACTGGCTAGGCACAGGCTAGACACAGGCTAGACACAGGCTAGACACAGGCTAGACACAGGCTAGACACAGGCTAGACACAGGCTAGACACAGGCTAGACACAGGCTAGACACAGGCTAGGCACAGGCTAGACCCAGGCTAGACACAGGCTAGACACATGCCAGTCACAGGCAAGGCACAGGCTAGACACAGGTTAGACACAGGCTAGGCACAGGCTAGGCACTGGCTAGACACTGGCTAGGCACACGCTATGCACATGCCAGTGTCTGGCAAGGCACAGGCTAGACACAGGCTAGACACTGGCTAGGCACACGCTATGCACATGCCAGTCTTAGGCAAGGCACAGGCTAGACAAAGGCTAGACAAAGGCTAGACACAGGCTAGACACAGGCTAGACACAAGCTAGACACAGGCTGGACACAGGCTAGACACAGGCTAGACACATGCTAGACACAGGCTGGACACAGGCTAGACACAGGCTAGACACAGGCTAGACACAGGCTAGACACAGGCTAGACACAGGCTAGGCATAGGCTAGGCACAGGCTAGGCACAGGCCAGTCACAGGCTAGGCAGAGGCTGGACACAGGCTAGACACCGGCTAGACACCGGCTAGACACTGACTAGACACAGGCTAGACAGAGGCTATACACTGGCTAGGCACAGGCTAGACACAGGCTATGCACAGGCTAGACAAAGGCTAGACACTTGCTAGGCACAGGCTAGGCACTGGCTAGACACTGCCTAGGCACACGCTATGCATATGCCTGTCTCAGGCAAGGCACAGGCTATGCACATGCCAGTCACAGGCAAGGCACAGGCTAGACACAGGCCAGGCACAGGCCAGGCACTGGCTAGGCACAAGCTAGTCACAGGCTAGGCACAGGCCAGTCACAGGCTAGGCACAGGCTAGGCACAGGCTAGACACCGGCTAGACACCGGCTAGACACTGACTAGACACAGGCTAGACACAGGCTATACACTGGCTAGGCACAGGCTAGACACAGGCTATGCACAGGCTAGACAAATGCTAGACACTCAGGCACAGGCTAGGCACAGGCTAGACACTGGCTAGGCACACGCTATGCACATGCCAGTCTCAGGCAAGGCACAGGCTAGACACAGGCTAGACACTGGCTAGGCACAGGCTATGCACATGCCAGTCACAGGCAAGGCACAGGCTAGACACAGGCTAGACACAGGCTAGGCACAGGATAGACATAGGCTAGACACTGGCTAGGCACAGGCTATGCACATGCCAGTCACAGGCAAGGAACAGGCTAGACACAGGCTAGACCACTGGCTAGGGCACAGGCTATGCACATGCCAGTCACAGGCAAGGCACAGGCTAGACACAGGCTAGACACTGGCTAGGCACAGGCTATGCACATGCCAGTCACAGGCAAGGCACAGGCTAGACACAGGCTAGACACAGGCTAGACACAGGCTAGACACAGGCTAGACACAGGCCAGACACAGGCTAGACACAGGCTAGACACAGGCTAGACACAGGCTAAACACAGGCTAGACACAGGCTAGACACAAGGCTAGACACAGGCTAAACACAGGCCTAGACACAGGCTAGAAACAGGCTAGACACAGGCTAGACACAGGCTAGACACAGGCTAGACACAAACTAGACACAGGCTAGACAAAGGCTAGACACAGGCTAGAACACAAGCTAGACACAGGCTAGGTACAGGCTAGGCAGAGGCTAGGCACAGGCACAGGCTAGGCACTGGCTAGGCACAAGCTAGGTCACAGGCTAGGCACAGGCGGGTCACAGGCTAGGCACAGGCTAGGCACAGGCTAGGCACAGGCTAGA
>JAEIFO010000544.1:0-48520 GCA_018903695.1 Zaprionus gabonicus
ACATGCCAGTCAATGGCAATGCACAGGCTAGACACAGGCTAGACACTGGCTAGGCACAGGCTATGCACATGCCAGTCACATGCATGTCACAGGCAAGGCACAGGCTAGACACAGGCTAGACACTGGCTAGGCACAGGCTAGACACAGGCTAGACACAGGCTAGACACAGGCTAGACACAGGCTAGACACAGGCTAGACACAGGCTAGACACAGGCTAGACACAGGCTAGGCACAGGCTAGGCACTGGCTAGACACTGGCTAGGCACACGCTATGCACATGCCAGTCTCTGGCAAGGCACAGGCTAGACACTGGCTAGGCACACGCTATGCACATGCCAGTCTCAGGCAAGGCACAGGCTAGGCACTGGCTAGACACTGGCTAGGCACACGCTATGCACATGCCAGTCTCAGGCAAGGCACAGGATAGACACAGGCTAGACACTGGCTAGGCACAGGCTATGCACATGCCAGTCACAGGCAAGGCACAGGCTAGACACAGGCTAGGCACAGGCTATGCACAGGCTATGCACATGCCAGTCTCTGGCAAGGCACAGGCTAGACACAGGCTAGACACAGGCTAGGCACAGGCGAGGCACAGGCTAGGCACAGGCTAGGCACAGGCTAGGCACAGGCTAGGCACAGGCTAGGCACAGGCTAGACACAGGCTAGGGCACAGGCTAGACACAGGCTAGGCACAGGCTAGGCACAGGCTAGGCACAGGCTAGGCACAGGCTAGACACAGGCTAGACACAGGCTGGACACAGGCTAGACACAGGCTAGACACAGGCTATGCACATGCCAGTCACATGCATGTCACAGGCAAGGCACAGGCTAGACACAGGCTAGACACTGGCTAGGCACAGGCTAGACACAGGCTAGACACAGGCTAGACACAGGCTAGACACAGGCTAGACACAGGCTAGACACAGGCTAGACACAGGCTAGAAACAGGCTAGACACAGGCTAGACACAGGCTAGGCACAGGCTAGACAAAGGCTAGACACAGGCTAGACACAGGCTTGACACAGGCTAGACACAGGCTGGACACAGGCTAGACACAGGCTTGACACAGGCTAGACACAGGCTGGACACAGGCTAGACACAGGCTGGACACAGGCTAGACACAGGCTAGACACAGGCTAGACACAGGCTAGACACAGGCTGGACACAGGCTAGACGCAGGCTAGACACAGGCTAGACACAGGCTAGGCATAGGCTAGACACAGGCTAGACACAGGCTAGACACAGGCTAGACACAGGCTAGACACAGGCTAGACACAGGCTAGACACAGGCTAGACACAGGCTTGACACAGGCTAGACACAGGCTGGACACAGGCTAGACACAGGCTAGACACAGGCTAGACACAGGCTGGACACAGGCTAGACGCAGGCTAGACACAGGCTAGACACAGGCTAGGCATAGGCTAGACACAGGCTAGACACAGGCTAGACACAGGCTAGACACAGGCTAGACACAGGCTAGGCACAGGCTAGACACAGGCTAGACACAGGCTAGACACAGGCTAGACACAGGCTAGACACAGGCTAGACACAGGCTAGGCACAGGCTAGACAAAGGCTAGACACAGGCTAGACACAGGCTTGACACAGGCTAGACACAGGCTGGACACAGGCTAGACACAGGCTGGACACAGGCTAGACGCAGGCTAGACACAGGCTAGACACAGGCTAGGCATAGGCTAGACACAGACTAGACACAGGCTAGACACAGGCTAGACACAGGCTAGACACAGGCTAGGCACAGGCTAGACACAGGCTAGACACAGGCTAGACACAAGCTAGACACAGGCTAGACACAGGCTAGACACTGGCTAGGCACAGGCTAGGCACTGGCTAGACACTGGCTAGGCACACGCTATGCACATGCCTGTCTCAGGCAAGGCACAGGCTAGACACTGGCTAGACACTGGCTAGGCACAGGCTATGCACATGCCAGTCACTGGCAAGGCACAGGGTAGACACAGGCTAGACACTGGCTAGGCACAGGCTATGCACATGCCAGTCACATGCATGTCACAGGCAAGGCACAGGCTAGACACAGGCTAGACACTGGCTAGGCACAGGCTAGACACAGGCTAGACACATGCTAGACACAGGCTAGACACAGGCTAGACACAGGCTAGAAAAAGGCTAGACACAGGCTAGACACAGGCTAGGCACAGGCTAGACACAGGCTAGACACAGGCTAGGCACAGGCTAGACAAAGGCTAGACACAGGCTAGACACAGGCTTGACACAGGCTAGACACAGGCTGGACACAGGCTAGACACAGGCTAGACACAGGCTAGACACAGGCTGGACACAGGCTAGACGCAGGCTCGACACAGGCTAGACACATGCTAGGCATAGGCTAGACACAGGCTAGGCATAGGCTAGACACAGGCTAGACACAGGCTAGACACAGGCTAGACACAGGCTAGACACAGGCTAGGCACAGGCTAGAAACAGGCTAGACACAGGCTAGACACAAGCTAGACACAGGCTAGACACAGGCTAGACACAGGCTAGAAACAGGCTAGACACAGGCTAGACACAGGCTAGGCACAGGCTAGACACAGGCTAGACACAGGCTTGACACAGGCTAGACACAGGCTGGACACAGGCTAGACAAAGGCTAGACACAGGCTAGACACAGGCTGGACACAGGCTAGACACAGGCTAGACACAGGCTAGACACAGGCTAGGCATAGGCCAGTCACAGGCTAGGCACAGGCTAGGCACAGGCTAGACACCGGCTAGACACCGGCTAGACACTGACTAGACACAGGCTAGACAGAGGCTATACACTGGCTAGGCACAGGCTAGACACAGGCTATGCACAGGCTAGACAAAGGCTAGACACTGGCTAGGCACAGGCTAGGCACTGGCTAGACACTGGCTAGGCACACGCTATGCACATGCCAGTCTCAGGCAAGGCACAGGATAGACACAGGCTAGACACTGGCTAGGCACAGGCTATGCACATGCCAGTCACAGGCAAGGCACAGGCTAGACACAGGCTAGGCACAGGCTAGACACAGGCTAGACACTGGCTAGGCACAGGCTAGGCACAGGCTAGGCACAGGCTAAACACAGGCTAGGCACTGGCTAGACACTGGCTAGGCACACGCTATGCACATGCCAGTCTCAGGCAAGGCACAGGCTAGACACAGGCTAGACACAGGCTAGACACTGGCAAGGCACAGGCTATGCACATGCCAGTCACAGGCAAGGCACACGGCTAGACATAGGCTAGACACAGGCTAGGCACAGGCTAGACACTGGCTAGACACTGGCTAGGCACAGGCTATTCACATGCCAGTCTCAGGCAAGGCACAGGCTAGACACAGGCTAGACACAGGCTAGACACAGGCTATGCACATGCCAGTCACAGGCAAGGCACAGCCTAGACAGAGGCTAGACACAGGCTAGACAAAGGCTAGACACTGGCTAGGCACAGGCTAGGCACTGGCTAGACACTGGCTAGGCACACGCTATGCACATGCCAGTCTCAAGCAAGGCACAGGCTAGACACAGGCTAGACACTGGCTAGGCACAGGCTATGCACATGCCAATCACAGGCAAGGCACAGGCTAGACACAGGCTAGACACAGGCTAGGCACAGGCTAGACCCAGGCTAGACACTGGCTAGGCACAGGCTATGCACAGGCTAGGCACTGGCTAGACACTGGCTAGGCACACGCTATGCATATGCCAGTCTCAGGCAAGGCACAGGCTAGACACAGGCTAGAGACAGGCTAGACACTGGCTAGGCACAGGCTATGCACATGCCAGTCACAGGCAAGGCACAGGCTAGACGTAGGCTAGACACATGCTAGGCACAGGCTAGACACAGGCTAGACACTGGCTAGGCACAGGCTAGGCACTGGCTAGACACTGGCTAGGCACACGCTATGCACATGCCAGTCTCAGGCAAGGCACAGGCTAGACACAGGCTAGACACAGGCTAGACACTGGCTAGGCACAGGCTATGCACATGCAAGGCACAGGCTAAACACAGGCTAGACACAGGCTAGGCACAGGCAAGACACAGGCTAGACACTGGCTAGGCACAGGCTATGCACATGCCAGTCACAGGCAAGGCACAGGCTAGACACAGGCTAGACACAGGCTAGACACAGGCTAGGCACAGGCTAGGCACAGGCTAGGCAAAGGCTAGGCACAGGCTAGGCACTGGCTAGACACCGGCTAGGCACAGGCCAGACACAGGCTAGGCACAGGCTAGGCACAGGCTAGACACCGGCTAAACACCGGCTAGACACAGACTAGACACAGGCTAGACAGAGGCTTTACACTGGCTAGGCACAGGCTAGACACAGGCTATGCACAGGCTAGACACTGGCTAGGCACAGGCTAGGCACTGGCTAGACACTGGCTAGGCACACGCTATGCACATGCCTGTCTCAGGCTAGGCACAGGCTAGACACAGGCTAGACACTGGCTAGGCACAGGCTATGCACATGCCAGTCACAGGCAAGACACAGGCTAGACACAGGCTAGACACTGGCTAGGCACAGGCCAGTCACAGGCTAGGCACAGGCTAGGCACAGGCTAGACACAGGCTAGACACCGGCTAGACAGAGGCTATACACTGGCTAGGCACAGGCTAGACACAGGCTATGCACAGGCTAGACAAAGGCTAGACACTGGCTAGGCACAGGCTAGGCATTGGCTAGACACTGGCTAGGCACAGGCTATGCACATGCCAGTCACAGGCAAGGCACAGGCTAGACACAGGCTAGACACTGGCTAGGCACAGGCTATGCACATGCCAGTCACAGGCAAGGCACAGGCTAGGCACAGGCTAGACACTGGCTAGGCACAGGCTATGCACATGCCAGTCACAGGCAAGGCACAGGCTAGGCACAGGCTAGACACTGGCTAGGCACAGGCTAGGCACTGGCTAGACACTGGCTAGGCACACGCTATGCACATGCCTGTCTCAGGCAAGGCACAGGCTAGACACTGGCTAGGCACAGGCTATGCACATGCCAGTCACAGGCAAGGCACAGGCTAAACACAGGCTAGACACAGTCTAGACACAGGCTTGGCACAGGCTAGACACAGGCTAGACACTGGCTAGGCACAGGCTAGACACTGGCTAGGCACAGGCTAGACACAAGCTAGACACTGGCTAGGCACAGGCTAGGCACAGGCTATGCACATGCGAGTCACATACAAGGCACAGGCTAGACACAGGCTATACACTGGTAAGGCACAGGCTATGCACATGCCAGTCACAGGCAAGGCACAGGCTAGACACAGGCTAGACACAGGCTAGGCACTGGCTAGACACTGGCTAGGAACACGCTATGCACATGCCAGTCTCTGGCAAGGCACAGGCTAGACACTGGCTAGGCACACGCTATGCACATGCCAGTCTCAGGCAAGGCACAGGCTAGACACAGGCTAAACACTGGCTAGGCACAGGCTATGCACATGCCAGTCTCAGGCAAGGCACAGGCTAGACACAGGCTAGACACAGGCTAGGCACATGCCAGTCTCAGGCAAGGAACAGGCTAGACACAGGCTAGGCACAGGCTAGGCACAGGCTAGGCACAGACTAGGCACAGGCTAGGCACAGGCTAGGCACAGGCTAGGCACAGACTAGGCACAGGCTAGGCACAGGCTAGGCACAGGCTAGGCACAGGCTAGACACAGGCTAGACACTGGCTAGGCACAGGCTATGTACATGCCAGTCACTGGCAAGGCGCAGGCTAGACACAGGCTAGACACTGGCTAGGCACAGGCTATGCACATGCCAGTCACATGCATGTCACAGGCAAGGCACAGGCTAGACACAGGCTAGACACTGGCTAGGCACAGGCTAGACACAGGCTAGACACAGGCAAGACACAGGCTAGACACAGGCTAGACACAGGCTAGACACAGGCTAGACACAGGCTAGACACAGGCTAGACACAGGCTAGGCACAGGCTAGACACAGGCTAGACACAGGCTAGACACAAGCTAGACACAGGCTAGACACAGGCTAGACACAGGCTAGAAACAGGCTAGAAACAGGCTAGACACAGGCTAGGCACAGGCTAGACAAAGGCTAGACACAGGCTAGACACAGGCTTGACACAGGCTAGACACAGGCTGGACACAGGCTAGACACAGGATAGCCACAGGCTAGACACAGGCTGGACACAGGCTAGACACAGGCTAGACACAGGCTAGACACAGGCTAGACACTGACTAGACACAGGCTAGACAGAGGCTATACACTGGCTAGGCACAGGCTAGACACAGGCTATGTATGCACAGGCTAGACAAAGGCTAGACACTGGCTAGGCACAGGCTAAGCACTGGCTAGACACTGGCTAGGCACACGCTATGCACATGCCAGTCTCAGGCAAGGCACAGGATAGACACAGGCTAGACACTGGCTAGGCACAGGCTATGCACATGCCAGTCACAGGCAAGGCACAGGCTAGACACAGGCAAGGCACAGGCTAGACACAGGCTAGACACAGGCTATGCACATGCCAGTCACAGGCAAGGCACAGCCTAGACAGAGGCTAGACACAGGCTAGAAAAAGGCTAGACACTGGCTAGGCACAGGCTAGGCACTGGCTAGACACTGGCTAGGCACACGCTATGCACATGGCAGTCTCAGGCAAGGCACAGGCTAGACACAGGCTAGACACTGGCTAGGCACAGGCTATGCACATGCCAGTCACAGGCAAGGCACAGGCTAGACACAGGCTAGACACAGGCTAGACACAGGCTAGACACTGGCTAGGCACAGGCTATTCACAGGCTAGGCACCGGCTAGACAGAGGCTAGACACAGGCTAGACAAAGGCTAGACACTGGCTAGGCACAGGCTAAGCACTGGCTAGACACTGGCTAGGCACACGCTATGCACATGCCAGTCTCAGGCAAGGCACAGGATAGACACAGGCTAGACACTGGCTAGGCACAGGCTATGCACATGCCAGTCACAGGCAAGGCACATGCCAGTCTCAGGCAAGGCACAGGCTAAACACAGGCTAGACACAGGCTAGACACTGGCTAGGCACAGGCTATGCACATGCCAGTCACAGGCAAGGCACAGGCTAGACATAGGCTAGACACAGGCTAGGCACAGGCTAGACACAGGCTAGACACGGGCTAGGCACAGGCTATGCACATGCCAGTCTCAGGCAAGGCACAGGCTAGACACAGGCTAGACACTGGCTAGGCACACGCTATGCACATGCCAGTCTTAGGCAAGGCACAGGCTAGACACAGGCTAGACACTGGCTAGGCACAGGCTATGCACATGCCAGTCACAGGCAAGGCACAGGCTAGACACAGGCTAGACACAGGCGAGACACAGGCTATGCACATGCCAGTCACAGGCAAGGCACAGGCTAGACACAGGCTAGACACAGGCTAGACAAAGGCTAGACACTGGCTAGGCACAGGCTAGGCACTGGCTAGACACTGGCTAGGCACACGCTATGCACATGCCAGTCTCAGGCGAGGCACAGGCTAGACACAGGCTAGACACTGGCTAGGCACAGGCTATGCACATGCCAGTCACAGGCAAGGCACAGGCTAGACACAGGCTAGACACAGGCTAGGCACAGGCTAGACACAGGCTAGACACTGGCTAGGCACAGGCTATGCAAATGCCAGTCACAGGCTAGGCACAGGCTAGACACAGGCTAGACACAGGCTAGGCACAGGCTAGTCACAGGCTAGGCACTGGCTAGACACTGGCTAGGCACTGGCTAGACACTGGCTAGGCACAGGCCAGTCACAGGCTAGGCACAGGCTAGGCACAGGCTAGACACCGCCTAGACAACGGCTAGACACAGACTAGACACAGGCTAGACAGAGGCTTTACACTGGCTAGGCACAGGCTAGACACAGGCTATGCACAGGCTAGACAAAGGCTAGACACTGGCTAGGCACAGGCTAGGCACTGGCTAGACACTGGCTAGGCACAGGCTAGACACTGGATTGGCAAAGACTAGACACTGGCTAAGCACAGGCTAGACACAAGCTAGAAACTGGCTAGGCACAGGCTACACACAGGCTAGACACTGGCTGGGCACAGGCTAGACACTGGCTAGGCACAGGCTAGGCACAGGCTAGACAAAGGCTGCACTGGCCAGGCACAGGCTAGGCACATGCCTGTCTCAGGCAAGGCACAGGCTAGACACGGGCTAGACACTGGCTAGGCACAGGCTATGCACATGCCAGTCACAGGCAAGGCACAGGCTAGACACAGGCTAGACACTGGCTAGGCACAGGCCAGTCACAGGCCAGGCACAGGCTAGCCACAGGCTAGACACAGGCTAGACACCGGCTAGACAGAGGATATACACTGGCTAGGCGCAGGCTAGACACAGGCTATGCACAGGCTAGACACTGGCTAGGCACAGGCTAGGCACTGGCTAGACACTGGCTAGGCACACGCTATGCACATGCCTGTCTCAGGCAAGGCACAGGCTAGACACAGGCTAGACACTGGCTAGGCACAGGCTATGCACATGCCAGTCACAGGCAAGGCACAGGCTAGGCACAGGCTAGACACCGGCTAGACACAGATTAGACACAGGCTAGACAGAGGCTATACACTGGCTAGGCACAGGCTAGACACAGGCTATGCACAGGCTACACAAAGGCTAGACACTGGCTAGGCACAGGCTAGGCACTGGCTAGACACTGGCTAGGCACACGCTATGCACATGCCTGTCTCAGGCAAGGCACAGGCTAGACACAGGCTAGACACTGGCTAGGCACAGGCTATGCACATGCCAGTCACAGGCAAGGCACAGGCTAAACACAGGCTAGACACAGGCTAGACACAGGCTTGGCACAGACTAGACACAGGCTAGACACTGGCTAGGCACAGGCTAGATACAGGCTAGACACTGGCTAGGCACAGGCTATGCACATGCCAGTCACAGGCAAGGCACAGGCTAGACACAGGCTAGACACAGGCTAGACAAAGGCTAGACACTGGCTAGGCACAGGCTAGGCACTGGCTAGACACAGGCTAGACAAAGGCTAGACAAAGGCTAGACACTGGCTAGGCACAGGCTAGGCACTGGCTAGACACTGGCTAGGCACACGCTATGCACATGCCAGTCTCAGGCAAGGCACTGGCTATGCACATGCCAGTCTCAGGAAAGGCACAGGCTAGACACTGGCTAGACACGAGCTAGGCACAGGCTATGCAAATGCCAGTTACAGGCAAGGCACAGGCTAGACACAGGCTAGACACAGGCTAGGCACAGGCTAGGCACAGGCTAGGCACTGGCTAGACACTGGCTAGGCACAGGCCAGTCACAGGCTAGGCACAGGCTAGGCACAGGCTAGACACCGCCTAGACACCGGCTAGACACAGACTAGACACAGGCTAGACAGAGGCTTTACACTGGCTAGGCACAGGCTAGACACAGGCTATGCACAGGCTAGACAAAGGCTAGACACTGGCTAGGCACAGGCTAGGCACTGGCTAGACACTGGCTAGGCACAAGCTATGCACATGCCAGTCTCAGGCAAGGCACAGGCTATGCACATGCCAGTCTCAGGAAAGGCACAGGCTAGACACAGGCTAGACACTGGCTAGACACAGGCTAGGCACAGGCTAGGCACAGGCTAGGCACAGGCTAGACACAGGCTATGCACATGCCAGTCACAGGCAAGGCACAGGCTAGACACAGGCTAGACACAGGCTAGACAAAGGCTAGACACTGGCTAGGCACAGGCTAGGCACTGGCTAGACACTGGCTAGGCACACGCTATGCACATGCCAGTCTCAGGCAAGGCACTGGCTAGACACAGGCTAGACACGGGCTAGGCACAGGCTATGCAAATGCCAGTTACAGGCAAGGCACAGGCTAGACACAGGCTAGACACAGGCTAGGCACAGGCTAGGCACAGGCTAGGCACTGGCTAGACACTGGCTAGGCACAGGCCAGTCACAGGCTAGGCACAGGCTAGGCACAGGCTAGACACCGCCTAGACACCGGCTAGACACAGACTAGACACAGGCTAGACAGAGGCTTTACACTGGCTAGGCACAGGCTAGACACAGGCTATGCACAGGCTAGACAAAGGCTAGACACTGGCTAGGCACAGGCTAGGCACTGGCTAGACACTGGCTAGGCACAAGCTAGACACTGGATTGGCACAGACTAGACACTGGCTAAGCACAGGCTAGACACAAGCTAGAAACTGGCTAGGCACAGGCTAGGCACTGGCTAGACACTGGCTAGGCACAGGCTAGACACTGGATTGGCACAGACTAGACACTGGCTAAGCACAGGCTAGACACAAGCTAGAAACTGGCTAGGCACAGGCTACACACAGGCTAGACACTGGCTGGGCACAGGCTAGACACTGGCTAGGCACAGGCTAGGCACAGGCTAGACAAAGGCTGCACTGGCCAGGCACAGGCTAGGCACATGCCTGTCTCAGGCAAGGCACAGGCTAGACACAGGCTAGACACTGGCTAGGCACAGTCTATGCACATGCCAGTCACAGACAAGGCACAGGCTAGACACAGGCTAGACACTGGCTAGGCACAGGCCAGTCACAGGCTAGGCACAGGCTAGACACCGGCTAGACACAGACTAGACACAGGCTAGACAGAGGCTTTACACTGGCTAGGCACAGGCTAGACACAGGCTATGCACAGGCTAGACAAAGGCTAGACAAAGGCTAGACACTGGCTAGGCACAGGCTAGGCACTGGCTAGACACAGGCTAGGCACTGGCTAGACACTGGCTAGGCACAGGCTAGACACTGGATTGGCACAGACTAGACACTGGCTAAGCACAGGCTAGACACAAGCTAGAAACTGGCTATGCACAGGCTACACACAGGCTAGACACTGGCTGGGCACAGGCTAGACACTGGCTAGGCACAGGCTAGGCACAGGCTAGACATAGGCTGCACTGGCCAGGCACAGGCTAGGCACATGCCAGTCACAGACAAGGCACAGGCTAGACACAGGCTAGACACCGCCTAGACACCGGCTAGACACAGACTAGACACCGCCTAGACACCGGCTAGACACAGACTAGACACAGGCTAGACAGAGGCTTTACACTGGCTAGGCACAGGCTAGACACAGGCTATGCACAGGCTAGACAAAGGCTAGACACTGGCTAGGCACAGGCTAGGCACTGGCTAGACACTGGCTAGGCACAGGCTAGACACTGGATTGGCACAGACTAGACACTGGCTAAGCACAGGCTAGACACAAGCTAGAAACTGGCTAGGCACAGGCTACACACAGGCTAGACACTGGCTGGGCACAGGCTAGACACTGGCTAGGCACAGGGTAGGCACAGGCTAGACAAAGGCTGCACTGGCCAGGCACAGGCTAGGCACATGCCTGTCTCAGGCAAGGCACAGGCTAGACACAGGCTAGACACTGGCTAGGCACAGGCTATGCACATGCCAGTCACAGGCAAGGCACAGGCTAGACACAGGCTAGACACTGGCTAGGCACATGCCAGTCACAGGCTAGGCACAGGCTAGCCACAGGCTAGACACAGGCTAGACACCGGCTAGACAGAGGCTATACACTGGCTAGGCACAGGCTAGACACAGGCTAGACACTGGCTAGGCACACGCTATGCACATGCCAGTCTCAGGCGAGGCACAGGCTAGACACAGGCTAGACACTGGCTAGGCACAGGCTATGCACATGCCAGTCTCAGGCAAGGCACAGGCTAGACACAGGCTAGACACAGGCTAGGCACAGGCTAGACACAGGCTAGACACTGGCTAGGCACAGGCTAGACACTGGCTAGGCACAGGCTATGCAAATGCCAGTCACAGGCAAGGCACAGGCTAGACACAGGCTAGACACAGGCTAGGCACAGGCTAGACACTGGCTGGGCACACGCTAGTCACTGGCTGGGCACAGGCTAGACACTGGGTAGGCACAGGCTAGGCACAGGCTAGACATAGGCTGCACTGGCCAGGCACAGGCTAGGCACATGCCTGTCTCAGGCAAGGCACAGGCTAGACACAGGCTAGACACAGGCTAGACACAGGCTAGGCACAGGCTAGGCACAGGCTAGGCACTGGCTAGACACTGGCTAGGCACAGGCTAGACACCGCCTAGACACCGGCTAGACACAGACTAGACACCGCCTAGACACCGGCTAGACACAGACTAGACACAGGCTAGACAGAGGCTTTACACTGGCTAGGCACAGGCTATGCACAGGCTAGACAAAGGCTAGACACTGGCTAGGCACAGGCTAGGCACTGGCTAGACACTGGCTAGGCACAGGCTAGACACTGGCTAGGCACAGGCTAGACACTGGATTGGCACAGGCTAGACACAAGCTAGAAACTGGCTAGACACAAGCTAGAAACTGGCTAGACACTGGCTGGGCACAGGCTAGACACTGGCTAGGCACAGGCTAGGCACAGGCTAGACAAAGGCTGCACTGGCCAGGCACAGGCTAGGCACATGCTTGTCTCAGGCAAGGCACAGGCTAGACACAGGCTAGGCACAGGCTATGCACATGCCAGTCACAGGCAAGGCACAGGCTAGACACAGGCTAGACACTGGCTAGGCACAGGCCAGTCATAGGCTAGGCACAGGCTAGCCACAGGCTAGACACAGGCTAGACACCGGCTAGACAGAGGCTATACACTGGCTAGGCGCAGGCCAGACACAGGCTAGACACTGGCTAGGCACACGCTATGCACATGCCAGTCTCAGGCGAGGCACAGGCTAGACACAAGCTAGACACTAGCTAGGCACAGGCTATGCACATGCCAGTCTCAGGCAAGGCACAGGCTAGACACAGGCTAGACACAGGCTAGGCACAGGCTAGACACAGGCTAGACACTGGCTAGGCACAGGCTAGACACTGGCTAGGCACAGGCTATGCAAATGCCAGTCACAGGCAAGGCACAGGCTAGACACAGGCTAGACACAGGCTAGGCTTAGGCTAGGCACAGGCTAGGCACTGGCTAGACACTGGCTAGGCACAGGCCAGTCACAGGCTAGGCACAGGCTAGGCACAGGCTAGACACTGGATTGGCACAGACTAGACACTGGCTAAGCACAGGCTAGACACAAGCTAGAAACTGGCATGGGCACAGGCTACACATAGGCTAGACACTGGCTGGGCACAGGCTAGACACTGGCTAGGCACAGGCTAGACACAGGCAAGACAAAGGCTGCACTGGCCAGGCACAGGCTAGGCACATGCCTGTCTCAGGCAAGGCACAGGCTAGACACAGGCTAGACACTGGCTAGGCACAGGCTATGCACATGCCAGTCACAGGCAAGGCACAGGCTAGACACTGGCTAGGCACAGGCTAGGCACTGGCTAGACACTGGCTAGGCACACGCTATGCACATGCCTGTCTCAGGCAAGGCACAGGCTAGACACAGGCTAGACACTGGCTAGGCACAGGCTATGCACATGCCAGTCACAGGCAAGGCACAGGCTAAACACAGGCTAGACACAGGCTAGACACAGGCTTGGCACAGACTAGACACAGGCTAGACACTGGCTAGGCACAGGCTAGATACAGGCTAGACACTGGCTAGGCACAGGCTATGCACATGCCAGTCACAGGCAAGGCACAGGCTAGACACAGGCTAGACACTGGTAAGGCACAGGCTATGCACATGCCAGTCACAGGCAAGGCACAGGCAAGGCACAGGCTAGACACAGGCTAGACACAGGCTAGGCACTGGCTAGACACTGGCTAGGCACACGCTATGCACATGGCAGTCTCTGGCAGGGCACAGGCTAGACACTGGCTAGGCACACGCTATGCACATGCCAGTCTCAGGCAAGGCACAGGCTATGCACATGCCAGTCTCAGGCAAGGCACAGGCAAGGCACAGGCTAGACACAGGCTAGACACAGGCTAGACACATGCCAGTCACAGGCAAGGCACAGGCTAGACACAGGCTAGACACAGGCTAGACAAAGGCTAGACACTGGCTAGGCACAGGCTAGGCACTGGCTAGACACTGGCTAGGCACACGCTATGCACATGCCAGTCTCAGGCAAGGCACAGGCTAGACACAGGCTAGACACGAGCTAGGCACAGGCTATGCAAATGCCAGTCACAGGCAAGGCACAGGCTAGACACAGGCTAGACACAGGCTAGGCACAGGCTAGGCACAGGCTAGGCACTGGCTAGACACTGGCTAGGCACAGGCCAGTCACAGGCTAGGCACAGGCTAGGCACAGGCTAGACACCGCCTAGACACCGGCTAGACACAGACTAGACACAGGCTAGACAGAGGCTTTACACTGGCTAGGCACAGGCTAGACACAGGCTATGCACAGGCTAGACAAAGGCTAGACACTGGCTAGGCACAGGCTAGGCACTGGCTAGACACTGGCTAGGCACAGGCTAGACACTGGATTGGCACAGACTAGACACTGGCTAAGCACAGGCTAGACACAAGCTAGAAACTGGCTAGGCACAGGCTAGGCACTGGCTAGACACTGGCTAGGCACAGGCTAGACACTGGATTGGCACAGACTAGACACTGGCTAAGCACAGGCTAGACACAAGCTAGAAACTGGCTAGGCACAGGCTACACACAGGCTAGACACTGGCTGGGCACAGGCTAGACACTGGCTAGGCACAGGCTAGGCACAGGCTAGACAAAGGCTGCACTGGCCAGGCACAGGCTAGGCACATGCCTGTCTCAGGCAAGGCACAGGCTAGACACAGGCTAGACACAGGCTAGACACTGGCTAGGCACAGGCTATGCACATGCCAGTCACAGGCAAGGCACAGGCTAGACACAGGCTAGACACTGGCTAGGCACAGGCCAGTCACAGGCTAGGCACAGGCTAGACACCGGCTAGACACAGACTAGACACAGGCTAGACAGAGGCTTTACACTGGCTAGGCACAGGCTAGACACAGGCTATGCACAGGCTAGACAAAGGCTAGACAAAGGCTAGACACTGGCTAGGCACAGGCTAGGCACTGGCTAGACACTGGCTAGGCACAGGCTAGACACTGGATTGGCACAGACTAGACACTGGCTAAGCACAGGCTAGACACAAGCTAGAAACTGGCTATGCACAGGCTACACACAGGCTAGACACTGGCTGGGCACAGGCTAGACACTGGGTAGGCACAGGCTAGGCACAGGCTAGACATAGGCTGCACTGGCCAGGCACAGGCTAGGCACATGCCTGTCTCAGGCAAGGCACAGGCTAGACACAGGCTAGACACAGGCTAGACACAGGCTAGGCACAGGCTAGGCACAGGCTAGGCACAGGCTAGGCACTGGCTAGACACTGGCTAGGCACAGGCTAGACACCGCCTAGACACCGGCTAGACACAGACTAGACACCGCCTAGACACCGGCTAGACACAGACTAGACACAGGCTAGACAGAGGCTTTACACTGGCTAGGCACAGGCTAGACACAGGCTATGCACAGGCTAGACAAAGGCTAGACACTGGCTAGGCACAGGCTAGGCACTGGCTAGACACTGGCTAGGCACAGGCTAGACACTGGATTGGCACAGACTAGACACTGGCTAAGCACAGGCTAGACACAAGCTAGAAACTGGCTAGGCACAGGCTACACACAGGCTAGACACTGGCTGGGCACAGGCTAGACACTGGCTAGGCACAGGCTAGGCACAGGCTAGACAAAGGCTGCACTGGCCAGGCACAGGCTAGGCACATGCCTGTCTCAGGCAAGGCACAGGCTAGACACAGGCTAGACACTGGCTAGGCACAGGCTATGCACATGCCAGTCACAGGCAAGGCACAGGCTAGACACAGGCTAGACACTGGCTAGGCACAGGCCAGTCACAGGCTAGGCACAGGCTAGCCACAGGCTAGACACAGGCTAGACACCGGCTAGACAGAGGCTATACACTGGCTAGGCGCAGGCTAGACACAGGCTAGACACTGGCTAGGCACACGCTATGCACATGCCAGTCTCAGGCGAGGCACAGGCTAGACACAGGCTAGACACTGGCTAGGCACAGGCTATGCACATGCCAGTCTCAGGCAAGGCACAGGCTAGACACAGGCTAGACACAGGCTAGGCACAGGCTAGACACTGGCTAGGCACAGGCTATGCAAATGCCAGTCACAGGCAAGGCACAGGCTAGACACAGCCTAGACACAGGCTAGGCACAGGCTAGGCACAGGCTAGGCAGGCTAGACACTAACTAGACACTGGCTAGGCACAGGCCAGTCACAGGCTAGGCACAGGCTAGGCACAGGCTAGACACCCCCTAGACAACGGCTAGACACAGACTAGACACAGGCTAGACAGAGGCTTTACACTGGCTAGGCACAGGCTAGACACAGGCTATGCACAGGCTAGACAAAGGCTAGACACTGGCTAGGCACAGGCTAGGCACTGGCTAGACACTGGCTAGGCACAGGCTAGACACTGGATTGGCACAGACTAGACACTGGCTAAGCACAGGCTAGACACAAGCTAGAAACTGGCTAGGCACAGGCTACACACAGGCTAGACACTGGCTGGGCACAGGCTAGACACTGGCTAGGCACAGGCTAGGCACAGGCTAGACAAAGGCTGCACTGGCCAGGCACAGGCTAGGCACATGCCTGTCTCAGGCAAGGCACAGGCTAGACACAGGCTAGACACTGGCTAGGCACAGGCTATGCACATGCCAGTCACAGGCAAGGCACAGGCTAGACACAGGCTAGACACTGGCTAGGCACAGGCCAGTCACAGGCTAGGCACAGGCTAGCCACAGGCTAGACACAGGCTAGACACCGGCTAGACAGAGGCTATACACTGGCTAGGCGCAGGCTAGACACAGGCTATGCACAGGCTAGACAAAGGCTAGACACTGGCTAGGCACAGGCTAGGCACTGGCTAGACACTGGCTAGGCACACGCTATGCACATGCCTGTCTCAGGCAAGGCACAGGCTAGACACAGGCTAGACACTGGCTAGGCACAGGCTATGCACATGCCAGTCACAGGCAAGGCACAGGCTAGGCACAGGCTAGACACCGGCTAGACACAGATTAGACACAGGCTAGACAGAGGCTATACACTGGCTAGGCACAGGCTAGACACAGGCTATGCACAGGCTACACAAAGGCTAGACACTGGCTAGGCACAGGCTAGGCACTGGCTAGACACTGGCTAGGCACACGCTATGCACATGCCTGTCTCAGGCAAGGCACAGGCTAGACACAGGCTAGACACTGGCTAGGCACAGGCTATGCACATGCCAGTCACAGGCAAGGCACAGGCTAAACACAGGCTAGACACAGGCTAGACACAGGCTTGGCACAGACTAGACACAGGCTAGACACTGGCTAGGCACAGGCTAGATACAGGCTAGACACTGGCTAGGCACAGGCTATGCACATGCCAGTCACAGGCAAGGCACAGGCTAGACACAGGCTAGACACTGGTAAGGCACAGGCTATGCACATGCCAGTCACAGGCAAGGCACAGGCTAGACACAGGCTAGACACAGGCTAGGCACTGGCTAGACACTGGCTAGGCACACGCTATGCACATGGCAGTCTCTGGCAAGGCACAGGCTAGACACTGGCTAGGCACACGCTATGCACATGCCAGTCTCAGGCAAGGCACAGGCTATGCACATGCCAGTCTCAGGCAAAGCACAGGCTAGACACAGGCTAGACACAGGCTAGACACAGGCTAGGCACAGGCTAGACACAGGCTAGGCACAGGCTAGACACAGGCTATGCACATGCCAGTCACAGGCAAGGCACAGGCTAGACACAGGCTAGACACAGGCTAGACAAAGGCTAGACACTGGCTAGGCACAGGCTAGGCACTGGCTAGACACTGGCTAGGCACACGCTATGCACATGCCAGTCTCAGGCAAGGCACAGGCTAGACACAGGCTAGACACGAGCTAGGCACAGGCTATGCAAATGCCAGTCACAGGCAAGGCACAGGCTAGACACAGGCTAGTCACAGGCTAGGCACAGGCTAGGCACTGGCTAGACACCGCCTAGACACCGGCTAGACACAGACTAGACACAGGCTAGACAGAGGCTTTACACTGGCTAGGCACAGGCTAGACACAGGCTATGCACAGGCTAGACAAAGGCTAGACACTGGCTAGGCACAGGCTAGGCACTGGCTAGACACTGGCTAGGCACAGGCTAGACACTGGATTGGCACAGACTAGACACTGGCTAAGCACAGGCTAGACACAAGCTAGAAACTGGCTAGGCACAGGCTAGGCACTGGCTAGACACTGGCTAGGCACAGGCTAGACACTGGATTGGCACAGACTAGACACTGGCTAAGCACAGGCTAGACACAAGCTAGAAACTGGCTAGGCACAGGCTACACACAGGCTAGACACTGGCTGGGCACAGGCTAGACACTGGCTAGGCACAGGCTAGGCACAGGCTAGACAAAGGCTGCACTGGCCAGGCACAGGCTAGGCACATGCCTGTCTCAGGCAAGGCACAGGCTAGACACAGGCTAGACACTGGCTAGGCAAAGGCTACACAAAGGCTAGACACTGGCTAGGCACAGGCTAGGCACTGGCTAGACACTGGCTAGGCACACGCTATGCACATGCCTGTCTCAGGCAAGGCACAGGCTAGACACCGCCTAGACACCGGCTAGACACAGACTAGACACAGGCTAGACAGAGGCTTTACACTGGCTAGCCACAGGCTAGACACAGGCTATGCACAGGCTAGACAAAGGCTAGACACTGGCTAGGCACAGGCTAGGCACTGGCTAGACACTGGCTAGGCACAGGCTAGACACTGGATTGGCACAGACTAGACACTGGCTAAGCACAGGCTAGACACAAGCTAGAAACTGGCTAGGCACAGGCTACACACAGGCTAGACACTGGCTGGGCACAGGCTAGACACTGGCTAGGCACAGGCTAGGCACAGGCTAGACAAAGGCTGCACTGGCCAGGCACAGGCTAGGCACATGCCTGTCTCAGGCAAGGCACAGGCTAGACACAGGCTAGACACTGGCTAGGCACAGGCTATGCACATGCCAGTCACAGGCAAGGCACAGGCTAGACACAGGCTAGACACTGGCTAGGCACAGGCCAGTCACAGGCTAGGCACAGGCTAGCCACAGGCTAGACACAGGCTAGACACCGGCTAGACAGAGGCTATACACTGGCTAGGCGCAGGCTAGACACAGGCTATGCACAGGCTAGACAAAGGCTAGACACTGGCTAGGCACAGGCTAGGCACTGGCTAGACACTGGCTAGGCACACGCTATGCACATGCCTGTCTCAGGCAAGGCACAGGCTAGACACAGGCTAGACACTGGCTAGGCACAGGCTATGCACATGCCAGTCACAGGCAAGGCACAGGCTAAACACAGGCTAGACATAGGCTAGACACAGGCTTGGCACAGACTAGACACAGGCTAGACACTGGCTAGGCACAGGCAAGACACAGGCTAGACACTGGCTAGGCACAGGCTATGCACATGCCAGTCACAGGCAAGGCACAGGCTAGACACAGGCTAGACACTGGTAAGGCACAGGCTATGCACATGCCAGTCACAGGCAAGGCACAGGCTAGACACAGGCTAGACACAGGCTAGGCACTGGCTAGACACTGGCTAGGCACACGCTATGCACATGGCAGTCTCTGGCAAGGCACAGGCTAGACACTGGCTAGGCACACGCTATGCACATGCCAGTCTCAGGCAAGGCACAGGCTATGCACATGCCAGTCTCAGGCAAAGCACAGGCTAGACACAGGCTAGACACAGGCTAGACACAGGCTAGGCACAGGCTAGGCACAGGCTAGACACAGGCTAGACACAGGCTATGCACATGCCAGTCACAGGCAAGGCACAGGCTAGACACAGGCTAGACACAGGCTAGACAAAGGCTAGACACTGGCTAGGCACAGGCTAGGCACTGGCTAGACACTGGCTAGGCACACGCTATGCACATGCCAGTCTCAGGCAAGGCACAGGCTAGACACAGGCTAGACACGGGCTAGGCACAGGCTATGCAAATGCCAGTCACAGGCAAGGCACAGGCTAGACACAGGCTAGTCACAGGCTAGGCACAGGCTAGGCACTGGCTAGACACCGCCTAGACACCGGCTAGACACAGACTAGACACAGGCTAGACAGAGGCTTTACACTGGCTAGGCACAGGCTAGACACAGGCTATGCACAGGCTAGACAAAGGCTAGACACTGGCTAGGCACAGGCTAGGCACTGGCTAGACACTGGCTAGGCACAGGCTAGACACTGGATTGGCACAGACTAGACACTGGCTAAGCACAGGCTAGACACAAGCTAGAAACTGGCTAGGCACAGGCTAGGCACTGGCTAGACACTGGCTAGGCACAGGCTAGACACTGGATTGGCACAGACTAGACACTGGCTAAGCACAGGCTAGACACAGGCTAGAAACTGGCTAGGCACAGGCTACACACAGGCTAGACACTGGCTGGGCACAGGCTAGACACTGGCTAGGCACAGGCTAGGCACATGCCTGTCTCAGGCAAGGCACAGGCTAGACACAGGCTAGACACTGGCTAGGCAAAGGCTATGCACATGCCAGTCACAGGCAAGGCACAGGCTAGGCACAGGCTAGACACTGGCTAGGCACAGGCCAGTCACAGGCTAGGCACAGGCTAGACACCGGCTAGACACAGACTAGACACAGGCTAGACAGAGGCTTTACACTGACTAGGCACAGGCTAGACACAGGCTAGACAAAGGCTAGACACCGGCTAGGCACACGCTATGCACATGCCTGTCTCAGGCAAGGCACGGGCTAAACACTGGCTAGACACAGGCTAGGCACAGGCTATGCACATGCCAGTCACAGGCAAGGCACAGGCTAGACACAGGCTAGACACTGGTAAGGCACAGGCTATGCACATGCCAGTCACAGGCAAGGCACAGGCTAGACACAGGCTAGACACAGGCTAGGCACAGGCTAGACACTGGCTAGGCACACGCTATGCACATGCCTGTCTCAGGCAAGGCACAGGCTAGACACAGGCTAGACACTGGCTAGGCACAGGCTATGCACATGCCAGTCACATTCAAGGCACAGGCTAAAAACAGGCTAGACACAGGCTAGACACAGGCTTGGCACAGACTAGACACAGGCTAGACACTGGCTAGGCACAGGCTAGATACAGACTAGACACTGGCTAGGCACAGGCTATGCACATGCCAGTCACAGGCAAGGCACAGGCTAGACACAGGCTAGACACTGGTAAGGCACAGGCTATGCACATGCCAGTCACAGGCAAAGCACAGGCTAGACACAGGCTAGACACAGGCTAGGCACTGGCTAGACACTGGCTAGGCACACGCTATGCACATGGTAGTCTCTGGCAAGGCACAGGCTAGACACTGGCTAGGCACACGCTATGCACATGCCAGTCTCAGGCAAGGCACAGGCTATGCACATGCCAGTCTCAGGCAAGGCACAGGCTAGACACAGGCTAGACACAGGCTAGACACAGGCTAGGCACAGGCTAGGCACAGGCTAGGCACAGGCTAGACACAGGCTAGGCAAAGGCTAGACACTGGCTAGGCACAGGCTAGGCACTGGCTAGACACTGGCTAGGCACACGCTATGCACATGCCAGTCACAGGCAAGGCACAGGCTAGACACAGGCTAGACACTGGCTAGGCACACGCTATGCACATGGCAGTCTCTGGCAAGGCACAGGCTAGACACTGGCTAGGCACACGCTATGCACATGCCAGTCTCAGGCAAAGCACAGGCTAGACACAGGCTAGACACAGGCTAGGCACAGGCAAGGCACAGGCTAGACACAGGCTAGACACAGGCTAGACAAAGGCTAGGCACAGGCTAGACACAGGCTAGACACAGGCTAGGCACTGGCTAGACACTGGCTAGGCACACGCTATGCACATGGCAGTCTCTGGCAAGGCACAGGCTAGACACTGGCTAGGCACACGCTATGCACATGCCAGTCTCAGGCAAGGCACAGGCTATGCACATGCCAGTCTCAGGCAAGGCACAGGCTAGACACAGGCTAGACACAGGCTAGACACAGGCTAGGCACAGGCTAGGCACAGGCTAGGCACAGGCTAGACACAGGCTAGACACAGGCTAGACACAGGCTAGACAAAGGCTAGACACAGGCTAGACAAAGGCTAGACACTGGCTAGGCACAGGCTAGGCACTGGCTAGACACTGGCTAGATACACGCTATGCACATGCCAGTCACAGGCAAGGCACAGGCTAGACACAGGCTAGACACTGGCTAGGCACACGCTATGCACATGGCAGTCTCTGGCAAGGCACAGGCTAGACACTGGCTAGGCACACGCTATGCACATGCCAGTCTCAGGCAAAGCACAGGCTAGACACAGGCTAGACACAGGCTAGACACAGGCTAGACACAGGCTAGGCACAGGCAAGGCACAGGCTAGACACAGGCTAGACACAGGCTAGACAAAGGCTAGACACTGGCTAGGCACAGGCTAGGCACTGGCTAGACACTGGCTAGGCACACGCTATGCACATGCCAGTCACAGGCTATGCACATGCCAGTCACTGGCAAGGCACAGGCTAGACACAGGCTAGACACTGGCTAGGCACAGGCTAGACACTGGATTGGCACAGACTAGACACTGGCTAAGCACAGGCTAGACACTGGCTGGGCACAGGCTAGACACTGGCTAGGCACACGCTAGGCACAGGCTAGACAAAGGCTGCACTGGCCAGGCACAGGCTAGGCACTGGCTAGACACAGGCTAGGCACAGGCTAGGCACAGGCTAGGCACAGGCTAGGCATTGGCTAGACACTGGCTAGGCACACGCTATGCACATGCCAGTCTCAGGCAAGGCACAGGCTAGACACAGGCTTGAAACTAGCTAGGCACTGGCTAGACACAGGCTAGGCACAGGCTAGGCACAGGCTAGGCACAGGCTTGGCACAGGCTAGGCACAGGCTAGGCACAGGCTAGGCACAGGCTAGGCACAGGCTAGGCACAGGCTAGGCATTGGCTAGACACTGGCTAGGCACACGCTATGCACATGCCAGTCTCAGGCAAGGCACAGGCTAGACACAGGCTAGAAACTGGCTAGGCACAGGCTAGACACAGGCTAGGCACAGGCTAGACACGGGCTAGGCACAGGCTAGAATCTGGCTATGCACAGGCTAGACAAAGGCTAGACACTGGCTAGGCACAAGCTAGGCACTGGCTAGACACTGGCTAGGCACAGGCTAGGCACAGGCTAGACACAGGCTAGTCACTGGCTGGGCACAGGCTAGTCACTGGCTGGGCACAGGCTAGACACAGGTTAGACACAGGTTAGAGACTGGCTGGGCACAGGCTAGACACTGGCTAGGCACAGTCTATACGCTGGCTAGGCACACGCTAGACACAGGCTAGACACTGGCTAGGCACAGGCTAGGCACTGGCTAGACACTGGCTAGGCACTGGCTAGGCACACGCTATGCACATGCCAGTCTCAGGCAAGGCACAGGCTAGACACAGGCTAGACACAGGCTAGACACAGGCTAGGCACAGGCTAGGCACAGGCTAGGCACAGGCTAGGCACAGGCTAGGCATTGGCTAGACACTGGCTAGGCACACGCTATGCACATGCCAGTCTCAGGCAAGGCACAGGCTAGACACAGCCTAGAAACTGGCTAGGCACAGGCTAGACACAGGCTAGGCACAGGCTAGACACGGGCTAGGCACAGGCTAGAATCTGGCTATGCACAGGCTAGACAAAGGCTAGACACTGGCTAGGCACAAGCTAGGCACTGGCTAGACACTGGCTAGGCACAGGCTAGACACAGGCTAGTCACTGGCTGGGCACAGGCTATGCACATGCCAGTCGCAGGCAAGGCTCAGGCAAGGCACAGGCTAGACACAGCCTAGAAACTGGCTAGGCACAGGCTAGACACAGGCTAGGCACAGGCTAGACACGGGCTAGGCACAGGCTAGAATCTGGCTATGCACAGGCTAGACAAAGGCTAGACACTGGCTAGGCACAAGCTAGGCACTGGCTAGACACTGGCTAGGCACAGGCTAGACACAGGCTAGTCACTGGCTGGGCACAGGCTAGACACAGGTTAGACACAGGTTAGAGACTGGCTGGGCACAGGCTAGACACTGGCTAGGCACAGTCTATACGCTGGCTAGGCACAGGCTAGACACAGGCTAGACACTGGCTAGGCACAGGCTAGGCACTGGCTAGACACTGGCTAGGCACTGGCTAGGCACACGCTATGCACATGCCAGTCTCAGGCAAGGCACAGGCTAGACACTGGCTAGACACAGGCTAGACACAGGCTAGGCAAAGGCTAGGCACAGGCTAGGCACAGGCTAGGCACAGGCTAGGCACAGGCTAGGCACAGGCTAGGCACTGGCTAGACACTGGCTAGGCACACGCTATGCACATGCCAGTCTCAGGCAAGGCACAGGCTAGACCCAGGCTAGACACTGGCTAGGCACACGCTATGCACATGCCAGTCTCAGGCAAGGCACAGGCTAGACACAGGCTAGAAACTGGCTAGGCACAGGCTAGACACAGGCTAGACACTGGCTAGGCACAGGCTAGACACAGGCTAGACACTGGCTGGGCACTGGCTGGGCACAGGCTAGACACTGGCTAGGCACAGGCTATGCACATGCCAGACTCAGGCAAGGCACAGGCTAGACACAGGCTAGACACAGGCTAGACAGACGCTATACACAGGCTAGACACAGGCTTGACACAGGCTAGACAGAGGCTATACACGGGCTAGGCACAGGCTAGAATCTGGCTATGCACAGGCTAGACAAAGGCTAGACACTGGCTAGGCACAAGCTAGGCACTGGCTAGACACTGGCTAGGCACAGGCTAGGCACAGGCTAGACACAGGCTAGACACTGGCTGGGCACAGGCTAGACACTGGCTAGGCACAGTCTATACGCTGGCTAGGCACAGGCTAGGCACAGGCTAGACAAAGGCTGGACACTGGCTAGGCAAAGGCTATGCACATGCCAGTCACAGGCAAGGCACAGGCTAGACACAGGCTAGACACTGGCTAGGCACAGGCTAGACACTGGCTTGGCACAGGCTACACACTGGCTTGGCACAAACTAGACACTGGCTAAGCACAGGCTAGACACAGGCTGGGCACAGGCTAGACACTGGCTAGGCACAGGCTATACACTGGCTAGGCACAGGCTAGACACAGGCTATGAAAGGCTAGACAAAGGCTAGACACTGGCTAGGCACAGGCTAGGCACTGGCTAGACTCTGGCTAGGCACACGCTATGCACATGCCTGTCTCAGGCAAGGCACGGGCTTAACACAGGCTAGACACAGGCTAGGCAAAGGCTAGGCACAGGCTAGGCACAGGCTAGGCACAGGCTAGGCACAGGCTAGGCACAGGCTAGGCACAGGCTAGGCACTGGCTAGACACTGGCTAGGCACACGCTATGCACATGCCAGTCTCAGGCAAGGCACAAGCTAGACCCAGGCTAGACACTGGCTAGGCACACGCTATGCACATGCCAGTCTCAGGCAAGGCACAGGCTTGACACAGGCTAGACACTGGCTAGGCACAGGCTATGCACATGCCAGACTCAGGCAAGGCACAGGCTAGACACAGGCTAGACACAGGCTAGACAGAGGCTACATACAGGCTAGAAACAGGCTAGACACAGGCTAGACAGAGGCTATACACGGGCTAGGCACAGGCTAGAATCTGGCTATGCATAGGCTAGACACTGGCTAGGCACAGTCTATACGCTGGCTAGGCACAGGCTAGACACAGGCTAGACACAGGCTAGACAAAGGCTGGACACTGGCTAGGCACAGGCTAGGCACTGGCTAGACACTGGCTAGGCACTGGCTAGGCACACGCTATGCACATGCCAGTCCCAGGCAAGGCACAGGCTAGACACAGGCTAGGCACAGGCTAGCAGGCACAGGCTAGGCACAGGCTAGGCACAGGCTAGGCACAGGCTAGGCACAGGCTAGGCACAGGCTAGGCACAGGCTAGGCACTGGCTAGACACTGGCTAGGCACACGCTATGCACATGCCAATCTCAGGCAAGGCACAAGCTAGACACAGGCTAGAATCTGACTAGGCACAGGCTAGACACAGGCTAGACACTGGCTGGGCACTGGCTGGGCACAGGCTAGACACTGGCTAGGCACAGGCTATGCACATGCCAGACTCAGGCAAGGCACAGGCTAGACACAGGCTAGACACTGGGTAGGCAAAGGCTATGCACATGCCAGTCACAGGCAAGGCACAGGCTAGACACAGGCTAGACACTGGCTAGGCACAGGCTAGACACTGGCTTGGCACAGGCTACACACTGGCTTGGCACAAACTAGACACTGGCTAAGCACAGGCTAGACACAGGCTGGGCACAGGCTAGACACTGGCTAGGCACAGGCTATACACTGGCTAGGCACAGGCTAGACACAGGCTATGAAAGGCTAGACAAAGGCTAGACACTGGCTAGGCACAGGCTAGGCACTGGCTAGACTCTGGCTAGGCACACGCTATGCACATGCCTGTCTCAGGCAAGGCACGGGCTTAACACAGGCTAAACACAGGCTAGACACAGGCTAAACACATGCTAGACACAGGCTAGACACAGGCTTGACAAGGCTAGACAGAGGCTATACACGGGCTAGGCACAGGCTAGACACAGGCTAGACACAGACTAGACACTGGCTAAGCACAGGCTAGACACAGGATAGACACAGGCTAGACTCTGGCTATGCACAGGCTAGACAAAGGCTAGACACTGGCTAGGCACTAACTAGACACTGGCTAGGCACTAACTAGACACTGGCAAGGCACACGCTATGCACATGCCAGTCTCAGGCAAGGCACAGGGTAGACACAGGCTAGACACTGGCTGGGCACAGGCTTGAAACTGGCTAGGCACAGGCTAGACACAGGCTAGACATTGGCTAGGCATAAGCTATGCACATGCCAGTCACAGGCAAGGCACAGGCTAGACACCGGCTAGACACCGTCAAGACACAGTCTAGACACAGGCTAGACAGAGGCTACACACTGGCTAGACACAGGCTAGACTCTGGCTATGCACAGGCTAGACAAAGGCTAGGCACTAACTAGACACTGGCTAGGCACTAACTAGACACTGGCAAGGCACACGCTATGCACATGCCAGTCTCAGGCAAGGCACAGGCTAGACACAGGCTAGACACTGGCTAGGTACAGGCTATGCACATGCCAGTCACAGGCAAGGCACAGGCTAGACACAGGCTAGACACTGGCTAGGCACAGGCTAGACACTGGCTTGGCACAGACTAGACACTGGCTTGGCACAGACTAGACACTGGCTTGGCACAGACTAGACACTGGCTTGGCACAGACTAGACACTGGCTAAGCACAGGCAAGGCACAGGCTAGACACCGGCTAGACAGAGGCTATACACTGGCTAGGCACAGGCTAGACACAGGCTATGCACATGCTAGACAAAGGCTAGACACTGGCTAGGCACAGGCTAGGCACTGGCTAGACACTGGCTAGGCACACGCTATGCACATGCCTGTCTCAGGCAAGGCACAGGCTAGACACAGGCTACACACTGGCTAGACACAGATTAGACACAGGCTAGACAGAGACTAGCCACTGGCTTGGCACAGACTAGACACTGGCTAAGCACAGGCAAGGCACAGGCTAGACACCGGCTAGACAGAGGCTATACACTGGCTAGGCACAGGCTAGACACAGGCTATGCACAGGCTAGACAAAGGCTAGACACTGGCTAGGCACAGGCTAGGCACTGGCTAGGCACTGGCTAGGCACACGCTATGCACATGCCTGTCTCAGGCAAGGTACAGGCTAGACACAGGCTAGACACTGGCTAGGCACAGGCTATGCACATGCCAGTCACAGGCAAGGCACAGGCTAAACACAGGCTAAACACAGGCTAGACACAGGCTAGACACAGGCTAGACTCAGGCTTGGCACAGGCTAGACACAGGCTAGACACTGGCTAGGCACAGGCTAGACACAGGCTAGACACTGGCTAGGCACAGGCTATGCGCATGCCAGTCACAGGCAAGGCACAAGCTAGACACAGGCTAGACACTGGTAAGGCACAGGCTATGCACATGCCAGTCACAGGCAAGGCACAGGCTAGACACAGGCTAGACACAGGCTAGGCACTGGCTAAGCTTTGGCAAGGCACTGGCTAGACACTGGCTAGGCACACGCTATGCACATGCCAGTCTCTGGCAAGGCACAGGCTAGACACTGGCTAGGCACACGCTATGCACATGCCAGTCTCAGGCAAGGCACAGGCTAAACACTGGCTAGGCACAGGCTAGACACAGGCTATGCACAGGCTAGACAAAGGCTAGACACTGGCTAGGCACAGGCTAGGCACTGGCTAGACTCTGGCTAGGCACACGCTATGCACATGCCTGTCTCAGGCAAGGCACGGGCTAAACACAGGCTAAACACAGGCTAGACACAGGCTAAACACATGCTAGACACAGGCTAGACACAGGCTTGACAAGGCTAGACAGAGGCTATACACGGGCTAGGCACAGGCTGACACAGGCTAGACACAGGCTAGACACAGACTAGACACTGGCTAAGCACAGGCTAGACACAGGATAGACACAGGCTAGACTCTGGCTATGCACAGGCTAGACAAAGGCTAGACACTGGCTAGGCACTAACTAGACACTGGCTAGGCACTAACTAGACACTGGCAAGGCACACGCTATGCACATGCCAGTCTCAGGCAAGGCACAGGGTAGACACAGGCTAGACACTGGCTAGACACAGGCTTGACACTGGCTAGGCACAGGCTTGACACTGGCTAGGCACAGGCTAGACACAGGCTACACATTGGCTAGGCATAAGCTATGCACATGCCAGTCACAGGCAAGGCACAGGCTAAACACCGGCTAGACACCGTCAAGACACAGTCTAGACACAGGCTAGACAGAGGCTACACACTGGCTAGACACAGGCTAGACTCTGGCTATGCACAGGCTAGACAAAGGCTAGGCACTAACTAGACACTGGCTAGGCACTAACTAGACACTGGCAAGGCACACGCTATGCACATGCCAGTCTCAGGCAAGGCACAGGCTAGACACAGGCTAGACACTGGCTAGGCACAGGCTATGCACATGCCAGTCACAGGCAAGGCACAGGCTAGACTTAGGCTAGACACTGGCTAGGCACAGGCTAGACACTGGCTTGGCACAGACTAGACACTGGCTTGGCACAGGCTAGACACAGGCTATGCACAGGCTAGACAAAGGCTAGACACTGGCTAGGCACAGGCTAGGCACTGGCTAGACACTGGCTAGGCACACGCTATGCACATGCCTGTCTCAGGCAAGGCACAGGCTAGAAACAGGGTACACACTGGCTAGGCACAGGCTATGCACATGCCAGTCACAGGCAAGGCACAGGCTAGGCACAGGCTAGACACCGGCTAGACACAGATTAGACACAGGCTAGACAGAGACTATACACTGGCTAGGCACAGGCTAGACACAGGCTATGCACAGGCTAGAGAAAGGCTAGACACTGGCTAGGCACAGGCTAGGCACAGGCTAGGCACTGGCTAGACACTGGCTAGGCACACGCTATGCACATGCCTGTCTCAGGCAAGGCACAGGCTAGACACAGGCTAGACACTGGCTAGGCACAGGCTATGCACATGCCAGTCACAGGCAAGGCACAGGCTAAACACAGGCTAGACACAGGCTAGACACAGGCTTGGCACAGGCTAGACACAGGCTAGACACTGGCTAGGCACAGGCTAGACACAGGCTAGACACTGGCTAGGCACAGGCTATGCACATGCCAGTCACAGGCAAGGCACAGGCTAGACACAGGCTAGACACTGGTAAGGCACAGGCTATGCACATGCCAGTCACAGGCAAGGCACAGGCTAGACACAGGCTAGACACAGGCTAGGCACTGGCTAGACACTGGCTAGGCACACGCTTTGCGCATGCCAGTCTCTGGCAAGGCACAGGCTAGACACAGGCTAGACACAGGCTAGACACAGGCTAGCTAGGCACAGGCTAGGCACAGGCTAGGCACAGGCTAGGCACAGGCTAGGCACAGGCTAGGCACAGGCTAGACACAGGCTAGACACTGGCTAGGCACACGCTATGCACATGCCAGTCTCAGGCAAGGCACAGGCTAAACACTGGCTAGGCACAGGCTATGCACATGCCAGTCTCAGGCAAGGCACAGGCTAGACACAGGCTAGGCACAGGCTTAGGCATTCAGGCAAGGCACAGGCTAGACACAGGCTAGGCACAGGCTAGGCACAGGCTAGGCACAGGCTAGGCACAGGCTAGGCACAGGCTAGGCACAGGCTAGGCACAGGCTAGGCACAGGCTAGGCACAGGCTAGGCACAGGCTAGGCACAGGCTAGGCACAGGCAGGCTAGGCACAGGCTAGGCACAGGCTAGGCACAGGCTAGACACAGGCTAGGCACAGGCTAGACACAGGCTAGATACTGGCTAGGCACAGGCTATGCACATGCCAGTCACAGGCAAGGCACAGGCTAGACACTGGCTAGGCACAGGCTAGACACAGGCTAGACACTGGCTAGGCACAGGCTATGCACTATGCCAGGCTCACAGGCAAGGCACAGGCTAGACACAGGCTACACACAGGCTAGACACAGGCTGAGACACAGGCTAGACACAGGCTAGACACAGGCTAGACACAGGCTAGACACAGGCTAGGCACAGGCTAGGCACAGGCTAGGCACTGGCTAGACACAGGCTAGGCACAGGCTAGGCACAGGCTAGGCATTGGCTAGACACTGGCTAGGCACACGCTATGCACATGCCAGTCTCAGGCAAGGCACTGGCTAGACCCAGGCTAGACACTGGCTAGGCACACGCTATGCACATGCCAGTCTTAGGCAAGGCACAGGCTAGACACAGGCTAGAAACTGGCTGGGCACAGGCTAGACACAGGCTAGACACTCGCTGGGCACAGGCTAGACACTGGCTAGACACAGGTTAGACACAGGCTAGACACAGGCTAGACACAGGCAGCTAGACACAGGCTAGACACAGGCTAGACACAGGCTAGACACAGGCTAGACACAGGCTAGGCACACGCTATGCACATGCCAGTCTCTGGCAAGGCACAGGCTAGACACAGGCTAGACACTGGCTAGGCACAGGCTATGCACATGCCAGTCTCAGGCAAGGCACAGGCTAGACATAGGCTAGACATTGGGTAGGCACAGGCTAGACATAGGCTAGACATTGGGTAGGCACAGGCTATGCACATGCCAGTCACAGGCAAGGCACAGGCTAGGCATAGGCTAGGCACAGGCTAGGCACAGGCTAGACACAGGCTAGACACTGGCTAGACTCTGGCTAGGCACACGCTATGCACATGCCTGTCTCAGGCAAGGTACGGGCTAAACACAGGCTAGACACAGGCTAGACACAGGCTAGACACATGCTAGACACAGGCTAGACACAGGCTTGACACAGGCTAGACAGAGGCTATACACGGGCTAGGCACAGGCTGGAATCTGGCTTTGCACAGGCTAGACAAAGGCTAGACACTGGCTAGGCACAAGCTAGGCACTGGCTAGATACTGGCTAGGCACAGGCTAGGCACAGGCTAGACACAGGCTAGACACTGCCTGGGCACAGGCTAGACACTGGCTAGGCACAGTCTATACGCTGGCTAGGCACAGGCTAGACACAGGCTAGACAAAGGCTGGACACTGGCTAGGCACTGGCTAGGCACACGCTATGCACATGCCAGTCTCAGGCAAGGCACAGGCTAGACACAGGCTAGACACAGGCTAGACACAGGCTAGACACAGGCTAGGCACAGGCTAGGCACAGGCTAGGCACTGGCTAGACACTGGCTAGGCACACGCTATGCACATGCCAGTCTCAGGCAAGGCACAGGCTAGACCCAGGCTAGACACTGGCTAGGCACACGCTATGCACATGCCAGTCTCAGGCAAGGCACAGGCTAGAGACAGGCTAAAAACTGGCTAGGCACAGGCTAGACACAGGCTAGACACTGGCTGGGCACTGGCTGGGCACAGGCTAGACACTGGCTAGGCACAGGTTAGACACAGGCTAGACACAGGCTAGACACAGGCTAGACACAGGCTAGACACAGGCTAGACACAGGCTTGACACAGGCTAGACACAGGCTAGGCACACGCTATGCACATGCCAGTCTCAGGCAAGGCACAGGCTAGACACAGGCTAGACACTGGCTAGGCACAGGCTATGCAAATGCCAGACTCAGGCAAGGCACAGGCTAGACACAGGCTAGACACTGGGTAGGCACAGGCTATGCACATGCCAGTCACAGGCAAGGCACAGGCTAGACACAGGCTAGACACTGGCTAGGCACAGGCTAGACACTGGCTTGGCACAGGCTACACACTGGCTTGGCACAAACTAGACACTGGCTAAGCACAGGCTAGACACAGGCTATAAACTGGCTAGGCACAGGGTAGACACAGGCTAGACACTGGCTGGGCACTGGCTAGACACTGGCTAGGCACAGGCTATACACTGGCTAGGCACAGGCTAGACACAGGCTATGCACAGGCTAGACAAAGGCTAGGCACACGCTATGCACATGCCTGTCTCAGGCAAGGCACGGGCTAAACACAGGCTAAACACAGGCTAGACACAGGCTAGACACAGGCTAGACACAGGCTAGACACAGGCTAGACACAGGCTAGACACAGGCTAGACACAGGCTAGACACAGGCTAGACACAGGTAAGACACAGGCTAGACACAGGCTAGACACAGGCTAGACACAGGCTAGGCACAGGCTAGACACCGGCTAGACACCGTCAAGACACAGACTAGACACAGGCTATACAGAGGCTATACACTGGCTAGGCACAGGCTAGACACAGGCTATGCACAGGCTAGACACTGGCTAGGCACAGGCTAGGCACTGGCCAGACACTGGCTGGGCACTGGCTAGACACTGGCTAGGCACACGCTATGCACATGCCTGTCTCAGGCAAGGAACAGGCTAGACACAGGCAAGACACAGGCTAGACACAGGCTAGACACAGGCTAGACACTGGCTAGACACAGGCTAGGCACAGGCTAGGCACAGGCTAGGCACTGGCTAGACACTGGCTAGGCACACGCCATGCACATGCCAGTCTCAGGCAAGGCACAGGCTAGACACAGGCTAGACACTGGCTAGGCACAGGCTATGCACATGGCAGTCTCAGGCAAGGCATAGGCTAGACACAGGCTAGACACTGGCTAGGCACAGACTATGCACATGCTAGTCACAGGCAAGGCACAGGCTAGAAACAGGCTAGACACTGGCTAGGCACAGGCAAGACACTGGCTTGGCACAGACTAGACACTGGCTAAGCACAGGCTAGACACTGGCTAGAAACTGGCTAGGCCCAGGCTAGACACAGGCTAGACACTGGCTGGGCACAGGCTAGACACTGGCTAGGCACAGGCTATACACTGGCTAGGCACAGGCTAGACACAGGCTATGCACAGGCTAGACAAAGGCTAGACACTGGCTAGGCACAGGCTAGGCACTGGCTACACACGGGCTAGGCACTGGCTAGACACGGGCTAGGCACACGCTATGCACATGCCTGTCTCAGGCAAGGCACAGGCTAGACACAGGCTAGACACAGGCTAGACACATGCTAGACACAGGCTAGACACAGGCTCGACACTGGCTAGGCACAGGCTAGGCACTGGCTAGACACTGGCAAGGCACACGCTATGCACATGCCAGTCTCAGGCAAGGCACAAGCTAGTCACAGGCTAGACACTGAATAGGCACAGGCTATGCACATGCCAGTCACAGGCAAGGCACAGGCTAGACACCGGCTAGACACCGTCAAGACACAGTCTAAACACAGTCTAGACAGAGGCTACACACTGGCTAGGCACAGGCTAGACTCTGGCTATGCACAGGCTAGACAAAGGCTAGACACTGGCTAGGCACAGGCTAGAATCTGGCTATGTACAGGCTAGACAAAGGCTAGACACTGGCTAGGCACAGGCTAGGCACTGGCTAGACACTGGCAAGGCACACGCTATGCACATGCCAGTCTCAGGCAAGGCACAGGCTAGTCACAGGCTAGACACTGGATAGGCACAGGCTATGCACATGCCAGTCACAGGCAAGTCACAGGCTAGACACCGGCAAGTCTCAGGCAAGACACAGTCTAGACACAGTCTAGACAGAGGCTACACACTGGCTAGGCACAGGCTAGACTCTGGCTATGCACAGGCTAGACAAAGGCTAGACACTGGCTAGGCACAGGCTAGGCACTGGGTAGACACTGGCTAGGCACACGCTATGCACATACCAGTCTCAGGCAAGGCACAGGCTGGGCACTGGCTAGACACTGGCTAGGCACACGCTATGCACATACCAGTCTCAGGCAAGGCACAGGCTAGACACAGGCTAGACACTGGCTTGGCACAGACTAGACACTGGCTAAGCACAGGCTAGACACAGGCTAGAAACTGGCACAGGCAAAACACAGGCTAGACACTGGCTGGGCACAGGCTATACACTGTATAGACACCGTCAAGACACAGTCTAGACACAGGCTAGACAGAGGCCACACACTGGCTAGGCACAGGCTAGACTCTGGCTATGCACAGGCTAGACAAAGGCTAGACACTGGCTAGGCACAGGCTGGGCACTGGCTAGACACTGGCTAGGCACACGCTATGCACATACCAGTCTCAGGCAAGGCACAGGCTGGGCACTGGATAGACACTGGCTAGGCACACGCTATGCACATACCAGTCTCAGGCAAGGCACAGGCTAGACACAGGCTAGACACTGGCTAGGCACAGGCTATGCACATGCAAGTCACAGGCAAGGCACAGGCTAGACACAGGCTAGACACTGGCTAAGCACAGGCTAGACACTGGCTTGGCACAGACTAGACACTGGCTAAGCTCAGGCTAGACACAGGCTAGAAACTGGCTAGGCACAGGCTAGACGCAGGCTAGACACTGGCTGGGCACAGGCTTGACACTGGCTAGGCACAGGCTAGACACTAGCTAGGCACAGGCTAGACGCAGGCTAGGCCCAGGCTAGACACAGGCTAGCACTGGCTGGGCACAGGCTAGACACACGCTATGCACAGGCTAGACACTGGCTAGACACTGGCTAGGCACAGGCTAGGCACTGGCTAGACACGGGCTAGGCACACGCTATGCACATGCCTGTGTCAGGCAAGGCACAGGCTGGGCACTGGCTAGACACTGGCTAGGCACACGCTATGCACATACCAGTCTCAGGCAAGGCACAGGCTAGACACAGGCTAGACACTGGCTAGGCACAGGCTATGCACATGCAAGTCACAGGCAAGGCACAGGCTAGACACAGGCTAGACACTGGCTAGGCACAGGCTAGACACTGGCTTGGCACAGACTAGCACTGGCTGGGCACAGGCTAGACACTGGCTAGGCACAGGCTATGCACTGGCTAGGCACAGGCTAGACACACGCTATGCACAGGCTAGACACTGGCTAGACACTGGCTAGGCACAGGCTAGGCACTGGCTAGACACGGGCTAGGCACACGCTATGCACATGCCTGTGTCAGGCAAGGCACAGGCTAGACACTGGCTAGGCACAGGCTATGCACATGCCAGTCACAGGCATGGCACAGGCTAGACACAGGCTAGACACTGGCTAGGCACAGGCTAGACACTGGCTTGGCACAGACTAGACACTGGCTAAGCACAGGCAAGACACAGGCTAGAAACTGGCTAGGCACAGGCTAGACACAGGCTAGACACTGGCTGGGCACAGGCTAGACACTGGCTAGGCAGAGGCTAGACACAGGCTAGACACAGGCTAGACACAGGCTAGACACTGGCTGGGCACAGGCTAGACACTGGCTAGGCACAGGCTATGCACATGATAGTCACAGGCAAGGCACAGGCTAGACACAGGCTAGACACAGGCTAGGCACAGGCTACACACAGGCTAGACACTGGCTAGGCACAGGCTATGCACATGCCAGTCACAGGCAAGGCACAGGCTAGACACAGGCTAGACACAGGCTAGGCACAGGCTAGACACAGGCTAGACACAGGCTAGACACAGGCTAGACACAGGCTAGACACAGGCTAGGCACAGGCTAGGCACAGGCTAGGCACAGGCTAGGCACAGGCTAGGCACAGGCTAGGCACTGGCTAGACACTGGCTAGGCACACGCTATGCACATGCCAGTCTCAGGCAAGGCACAGGCTAGACCCAGGCTAGACACTGGCTAGGCTCACGCTATGCACATGCCAGTCTCAGGCAAGGCACAGGCTAGACACAGGCTAGAAACTTGCTAGGCACAGGCTAGACACAGGCTAGACACAGGCTTGACACTGGCTGGGCACTGGATGGGCACAGGCTAGACACTGGCTAGGCACAGGTTAGACACAGGCTAGACACAGGCTAGACACAGGCTAGACACAGGCTAGGCACACGCTATGCACATGCCAGTCTCAGGCAAGGCACAGGCTAGACACAGGCTAGGCACAGGCTAGACACAGGCTAGACACAGGCTAGACACAGGCTAGACACAGGCTAGACACAGGCTAGACACAGGCTAGACACAGGCTAGGCACAGGCTAGGCACAGGCTAGAGACCGTCAAGACACAGACTAGAATCAGGCTAGACAGAGGCTATACACTGGCTAGGCACAGGCTAGACACAGGCTATGCACAGGCTAGACACTGGCTAGGCACAGGCTAGGCACTGGCCAGACACTGGCTGGGCACTGGCTAGACACTGGCTAGGCACACGCTATGCACATGCCTGTCTCAGGCAAGGCACAGGCTAGACACAGGCAACACACAGGCTAGACACAGGCTAGACACTGGCTAGACACAGGCTAGGCACAGGCTAGGCACAGGCTAGGCACTGGCTAGACACTGGCTAGGCACACGCCATGCACATGCCAGTCTCAGGCAAGGCACAGGCTAGACACAGGCTAGACACTGGCTAGGCACAGGCTATGCACATGGCAGTCTCAGGCAAGGCACAGGCTGGACACAGGCTAGACACTGGCTAGGCACAGGCTATGCACATGCTAGTCACAGGCTAGACACAGGCTAGACACAGGCTAGACACAGGCTAGACACAGGCTAGACACAGGCTAGGCACAGGCTAGGCACAGGCTAGGCACAGGCTAGGCACAGGCTAGGCACAGGCTAGGCACTGGCTAGACACTGGCTAGGCACACGCTATGCACATGCCAGTCTCAGGCAAGGCACAGGCTAGACCCAGGCTAGACACTGGCTAGGCTCACGCTATGCACATGCCAGTCTCAGGCAAGGCACAGGCTAGACACAGGCTAGAAACTGGCTAGGCACAGGCTAGACACAGGCTAGACACAGGCTTGACACTGGCTGGGCACAGGCTAGACACTGGCTAGGCACAGGTTAGACACAGGATAGACACAGGCTAGACACAGGCTAGGCACAGGCTAGGCACAGGCTAGGCACAGGCTAGGCACAGGCTAGGCACAGGCTAGGCACAGGCTAGGCACTGGCTAGACACTGGCTAGGCACTGGCTAGACACTGGCTAGGCACACGCTATGCACATGCCAGTCTCAGGCAAGGCACAGGCTAGACACAGGCTAAAAACTGGCTAGGCACAGGCTAGACACAGGCTAGACACTGGCTGGGCACTGGCTGGGCACAGGCTAGACACTGGCTAGGCACAGGTTCGACACAGGCTAGACACAGGCTAGACACAGGCTAGACACAGGCTAGACACAGGCTAGACACAGGCTAGACACAGGCTAGACACAGGCTAGACACAGGCTTGACACAGGCTAGACACAGGCTAGGCACACGCTATGCACATGCCAGTCTCAGGCAAGGCACAGGCTAGACACAGGCTAGACAATGGCTAGACACTGGCTAGGCACAGGCTATGCACATGCCAGACTCAGGCAAGGCACAGGCTAGACACAGGCTTGACACTGGGTAGGCACAGGCTATGCACATGCCAGTCACAGGCAAGGCACAGGCTAGACACAGGCTAGACACTGGCTAGGCACAGGCTAGACACTGGCTTGGCACAGGCTACACACTGGCTTGGCACAAACTAGACACTGGCTAAGCACAGGCTAGACACAGGCTAGAAACTGGCTAGGCACAGGGTAGACACAGGCTAGACACTGGCTGGGCACAGGCTAGACACTGGCTAGGCACAGGCTATACACTGGCTAGGCACAGGCTAGACACAGGCTATGCACAGGCTAGACAAAGGCTAGGCACACGCTATGCACATGCCTGTCTCAGGCAAAGGCACGGGCTAAACACAGGCTAGACACAGGCTAGACACAGGCTAGACACAGGCTAGACACAGGCTAGACACAGGCTAGACACAGGCTAGACACAGGGTAGACACAGGCTAGACACAGGCTAGGCACTGGCTAGACACTGGCTAGGCACACGCTATGCACATGCCAGTCTCAGGCAAGGCACAGGCTAGACACAGGCTAGGCACAGGCTAGACACAGGCTAGACACAGGCTAGACACAGGCTAGACACAGGCTAGACACAGGCTAGACACAGGCTAGACACAGGCTAGACACAGGCTAGGCACAGGCTAGGCACAGGCTAGAGACCGTCAAGACACAGACTAGAATCAGGCTAGACAGAGGCTATACACTGGCTAGGCACAGGCTAGACACAGGCTATGCACAGGCTAGACACTGGCTAGGCACAGGCTAGGCACTGGCCAGACACTGGCTGGGCACTGGCTAGGCACACGCTATGCACATGCCTGTCTCAGGCAAGGCACAGGCTAGACACAGGCAACACACAGGCTAGACACAGGCTAGACACTGGCTAGACACAGGCTAGGCACAGGCTAGGCACAGGCTAGGCACTGGCTAGACACTGGCTAGGCACACGCCATGCACATGCCAGTCTCAGGCAAGGCACAGGCTAGACACAGGCTAGACACTGGCTAGGCACAGGCTATGCACATGGCAGTCTCAGGCAAGGCACAGGCTAGACACAGGCTAGACACTGGCTAGGCACAGGCTATGCACATGCTAGTCACAGGCTAGACACAGGCTAGACACAGGCTAGACACAGGCTAGACACAGGCTAGGCACAGGCTAGGCACAGGCTAGGCACAGGCTAGGCACAGGCTAGGCACAGGCTAGGCACAGGCTAGGCACAGGCTAGGCACTGGCTAGACACTGGCTAGGCACACGCTATGCACATGCCAGTCTCAGGCAAGGCACAGGCTAGACCCAGGCTAGACACTGGCTAGGCTCACGCTATGCACATGCCAGTCTCAGGCAAGGCACAGGCTAGACACAGGCTAGAAACTGGCTAGGCACAGGCTAGACACAGGCTAGACACAGGCTTGACACTGGCTGGGCACTGGCTGGGCACAGGCTAGACACTGGCTAGGCACAGGTTAGACACAGGCTAGACACAAGCTAGACACAGGCTAGGCACAGGCTAGGCACAGGCTAGGCACAGGCTAGGCACTGGCTAGACACTGGCTAGGCACACGCTATGCACATGCCAGTCTCAGGCAAGGCACAGGCTAGACCCAGGCTAGACACTGGCTAGGCACACGCTATGCACATGCCAGTCTCAGGCAAGGCACAGGCTAGACACAGGCTAAAAACTGGCTAGGCACAGGCTAGACACAGGCTAGACACTGGCTGGGCACTGGCTGGGCACAGGCTAGACACTGGCTAGGCACTGGCTAGGCACAGGTTCGACACAGGCTAGACACAGGCTAGACACAGGCTAGACACAGGCTAGACACAGGCTAGACACAGGCTAGACACAGGCTAGACACAGGCTTGACACAGGCTAGACACAGGCTAGGCACACGCTATGCACATGCCAGTCTCAGGCAAGGCACAGGCTAGACACAGGCTAGACACTGGCTAGACACTGGCTAGGCACAGGCTATGCACATGCCAGACTCAGGCAAGGCACAGGCTAGACACAGGCTAGACACTAGGTAGGCACAGGCTATGCACATGCCAGTCACAGGCAAGGCACAGGCTAGACACAGGCTAGACACTGGCTAGGCACAGGCTAGACACTGGCTTGGCACAGGCTACACACTGGCTTGGCACAAACTAGACACTGGCTAAGCACAGGCTAGACACAGGCTAGAAACTGGCTAGGCACAGGGTAGACACAGGCTAGACACTGGCTGGGCACAGGCTAGACACTGGCTAGGCACAGGCTATACACTGGCTAGGCACAGGCTAGACACAGGCTATGCACAGGCTAGACAAAGGCTAGGCACACGCTATGCACATGCCTGTCTCAGGCAAGGCACGGGCTAAACACAGGCTAGACACAGGCTAGACACAGGCTAGACACAGGCTAGACACAGGCTAGACACACGCTAGACACAGGGTAGACACAGGCTAGACACAGGCTAGACACAGGCTAGACACAGGCTAGACACAGGCTAGACACAGGCTAGACACAGGCAAGACACAGGCTAGACACAGGCTAGACACAGGCTAGACACAGGCTAGACACAGGCTAGACACAGGCTAGGCACAGGCCACGCACAGGCTAGGCACAGGCTAGACACCGGCTAGACACCGTCAAGACACAGACTAGACACAGGCTAGACAGAGGCTATACACTGGCTAGGCACAGGCTAGACACAGGCTATGCACAGGCTAGACACTGGCTAGGCACAGGCTAGGCACTGGCCAGACACTGGCTGGGCACTGGCTAGACACTGGCTAGGCACACGCTATGCACATGCCTGTCTCAGGCAAGGCACAGGCTAGACACAGGCAAGACACAGGCTAGACACAGGCTAGACACAGGCTAGGCACAGGCTAGGCACAGGCTAGGCACTGGCTAGACACTGGCTAGGCACACGCCATGCACATGCCAGTCTCAGGCAAGGCACAGGCTAGACACAGGCTAGACACTGGCTAGGCACAGGCTATGCACATGGCAGTCTCAGGCAAGGCACAGGCTAGACACAGGCTAGACACTGGCTAGGCACAGGCTATGCACATGCTAGTCACTGGCAAGGCACAGGCTAGAAACAGGCTAGACACTGGCTAGGCACAGGCAAGACACTGGCTTGGCACAGACTAGACACTGGCTAAGCACAGGCTAGACACTGGCTAGAAACTGGCTAGGCCCAGGCTAGACACAGGCTAGACACTGGCTGGGCACAGGCTAGACACTGGCTAGGCACAGGCTATACACTGGCTAGGCACAGGCTAGACACAGGCTATGCACAGGCTAGACAAAGGCTAGACACTGGCTAGGCACAGGCTAGGCACTGGCTAGACACGGGCTAGGCACTGGCTAGACACGGGCTAGGCTTTGGCTAGACACGGGCTAGGCACACGCTATGCACATGCCTGTCTCAGGCAAGGCACAGGCTAGACACAGGCTAGACACAGGCTAGGCACATGCTAGACACAGGCTACACACAGGCTTGACACTGGCTAGGCACAGGCTAGGCACTGGCTAGACACTGGCAAGGCACACGCTATGCACATGCCAGTCTCTGGCAAGGCACAAGCTAGTCACAGGCTAGACACTGAATAGGCACAGGCTATGCACATGCCAGTCACAGGCAAGGCACAGGCTAGACACCGGCTAGACACCGTCAAGACACAGTCTAGACACAGTCTAGACAGAGGCTACACACTGGCTAGGCACAGGCTAGACTCTGGCTATGCACACGCTAGACAAAGGCTAGACACTGGCTAGGCACAGGCTAGAATCTGGCTATGTACAGGCTAGACAAAGGCTAGACACAGGCTAGGCACTGGCTAGACACTGGCAAGGCACACGCTATGCACATGCCAGTCTCAGGCAAGGCACAGGCTAGTCACAGGCTAGACACTGGATAGGCACAGGCTATGCACATGCCAGTCACAGGCAAGTCACAGGCTAGACACCGGCTAGTCTCAGGCAAGACACAATCTATACACAGTCTAGACAGAGGCTACACACTGGCTAGGCACAGGCTAGACTCTGGCTATGCACAGGCTAGACAAAGGCTAGACACTGGCTAGGCACAGGCTAGGCACTGGGTAGACACTGGCTAGGCACAAGCTATGCACATGCCAGTCTCAGGCAAGGCACAGGCTAGAAACTGGCTAGGCACAGGGTAGACACAGGCTAGACACTGGCTGGGCACAGGCTAGACACTGGCTAGGCACAGGCTATACACTGGCTAGGCACAGGCTAGACACAGGCTATGCACAGGCTAGACAAAGGCTAGGCACACGCTATGCACATGCCTGTCTCAGGCAAGGCACGGGCTAAACACAGGCTAGACACAGGCTAGACACAGGCTAGACACAGGCTAGACACAGGCTAGACACAGGCTAGACACAGGCTAGACACAGGCTAGACACAGGCTAGACACAGGCTAGACACAGGCTAGACACAGGCTAGACACAGGCTAGACACAGGCAAGACACAGGCTAGACACAGGCAAGACACAGGCTAGACACAGGCTAGACACAGGCTAGACACAGGCTAGGCACAGGCTAGGCACAGGCCACGCACAGGCTAGGCACAGGCTAGACACCGGCTAGACACCGTCAAGACACAGACTAGACACAGGCTAGACAGAGGCTATACACTGGCTAGGCACAGGCTAGACACAGGCTATGCACAGGCTAGACACTGGCTAGGCACAGGCTAGGCACTGGCCAGACACTGGCTGGGCACTGGCTAGACACTGGCTAGGCACACGCTATGCACATGCCTGTCTCAGGCAAGGCACAGGCTAGACACAGGCAAGACACAGGCTAGACACAGGCTAGACACTGGCTAGACACAGGCTAGGCACAGGCTAGGCACAGGCTAGGCACAGGCTAGGCACTGGCTAGACACTGGCTAGGCACACGCCATGCACATGCCAGTCTCAGGCAAGGCACAGGCTAGACACTGGCTAGACACTGGCTAGGCACAGGCTATGCACATGGCAGTCTCAGGCAAGGCACAGGCTAGACACAGGCTAGACACAGGCTAGGCACAGGCTATGCACATGCTAGTCACAGGCAAGGCACAGGCTAGAAACAGGCTAGACACTGGCTAGGCACAGGCAAGACACTGGCTTGGCACAGACTAGACACTGGCTAAGCACAGGCTAGACACTGGCTAGAAACTGGCTAGGCCCAGGCTAGACACAGGCTAGACACTGGCTGGGCACAGGCTAGACACTGGCTAGGCGCAGGCTATACACTGGCTAGGCACAGGCTAGACACAGGCTATGCACAGGCTAGACAAAGGCTAGACACTGGCTAGGCACAGGCTAGGCACTGGCTAGACACGGGCTAGGCACTGGCTAGACACGGGCTAGGCACACGCTATGCACATGCCTGTCTCAGGCAAGGCAAAGGCTAGACACAGGCTAGACACAGGCTAGACACATGCTAGACACAGGCTAGACACAGGCTTGACACTGGCTAGGCACAGGCTAGGCACTGGCTAGACACTGGCAAGGCACACGCTATGCACATGCCAGTCTCAGGCAAGGCACAAGCTAGTCACAGGCTAGACACTGAATAGCCACAGGCTATGCACATGCCAGTCACAGGCAAGGCACAGGCTAGACACCGGCTAGACACCGTAAAAACACAGTCTAGACACAGTCTAGACAGAGGCTACACACTGGCTAGGCACAGGCTAGACTCTGTCTATGCACAGGCTAGACAAAGGCTAGACACTGGCTAGGCACAGGCTAGAATCTGGCTATGTACAGGCAAGACAAAGGCTAGACACTGGCTAGGCACAGGCTAGGCACTGGCTAGACACTGGCAAGGCACACGCTATGCACATGCCAGTCTTAGGCAAGGCACAGGCTAGTCACAGGCTAGACACTGGATAGGCACAGGCTATGCACATGCCAGTCACAGGCAAGTCACAGGCTAGACACCGGCTAGTCTCAGGCAAGACACAGTCTAGACACAGTCTAGACAGAGGCTACACACTGGCTAGGCACAGGCTAGACTCTGGCTATGCACAGGCTAGACAAAGGCTAGACACTGGCTAGGCACAGGCTAGGCACTGGGTAGACACTGGCTAGGCACAAGCTATGCACATGCCAGTCTCAGGCAAGGCACAGGCTAGACACAGGCTAGACACAGGCTAGACACAGGCTACACACTGGCTAGGCACAGGCTAGATACTGGCTTGGCACAGACTAGACACTGGCTAAGCACAGGCTAGACACAGGCTAGAAACTGGCACAGGCAAGACACAGGCTAGACACTGGCTGGGCACAGGCTAGACACTGTATAGACACCGTCAAGACACAGTCTAGACACAGGCTAGACAGAGGCTACACACTGGCTAGGCACAGGCTAGACTCTGGCTATGCACAGGCTAGACAAAGGCTAGACACTGGCTAGGCACAGGCTGGGCACTGGCTAGACACTGGCTAGGCACACGCTATGCACATACCAGTCTCAGGCAAGGCACAGGCTGGGCACTGGCTAGACACTGGCTAGGCACACGCTATGCACATACCAGTCTCAGGCAAGGCACAGGCTAGACACAGGCTAGACACTGGCTAGGCACAGGCTATGCACATGCAAGTCACAGGCAAGGCACAGGCTAGACACAGGCTAGACACTGGCTAGGCACAGGCTAGACACTGGCTTGGCACAGACTAGACACTGGCTAAGCTCAGGCTAGACACAGGCTAGAAACTGGCTAGGCACAGGCTAGACACAGGCTAGACACTGGCTGGGCACAGGCTTGACACTGGCTAGGCACAGGCTAGACACTAGCTAGGCACAGGCTAGACACAGGCTAGACTCAGGCTAGGCCCAGGCTAGACACAGGCTAGACACTGGCTGGGCACAGGCTAGACACTGGCTAGGCACAGGCTATACACTGGCTAGGCACAGGCTAGACACACGCTATGCACAGGCTAGACACTGGCTAGACACTGGCTAGGCACAGGCTAGGCAAAGGCTAGTCACGGGCTAGGCACACGCTATGCACATGCCTGTGTCAGGCAAGCCACAGGCTAGACACTGGCTAGGCACAGGCTATGCTCATGCCAGTCACAGGCATGGCACAGGCTAGACACAGGCTAGACACTGGCTAGGCACAGGCTAGACACTGGCTTGGCACAGACTAGACACTGGCTAAGCACAGGCAAGACACAGGCTAGAAACTGGCTAGGCACAGGCTAGACACAGGCTAGACACAGGCTAGACACTGGCTGGGCACAGGCTAGACACTGGCTGGGCACAGGCTAGACACTGGCTAGGCACAGGCTAGACACAGGCTAGACACAGGCTAGACACAGGCTAGACACTGGCTGGGCACAGGCTAGACACTGGCTAGGCACAGGCTATGCACATGCCAGTCACAGGCAAGGCACAGGCTAGACACAGGCTAGACACAGGCTAGGCACAGGCTAGACACAGGCTAGGCACAGGCTAGACACAGGCTAGACACTGGCTAGGCACAGGCTATGCACATGCCAGTCACAGGCAAGGCACAGGCTAGACACAGGCTAGACACAGGCTAGGCACAGGCTAGACACAGGCTAGACACAGGCTAGACACAGGCTAGACACAGGCTAGACACAGGCTAGGCACAGGCTAGGCACAGGCTAGGCACAGGCTAGGCACAGGCTAGGCACAGGCTAGGCACAGGCTAGGCACTGGCTAGACACTGGCTAGGCACACGCTATGCACATGCCAGTCTCAGGCAAGGCACAGGCTAGACCCAGGCTAGACACTGGCTAGGCTCACGCTATGCACATGCCAGTCTCAGGCAAGGCACAGGCTAGACACAGGCTAGAAACTGGCTAGGCACAGGCTAGACACAGGCTAGACACAGGCTAGACACAGGCTTGACACTGGCTGGGCACTGGCTGGGCACAGGCTAGACACTGGCTAGGCACCGGTTAGACACAGGCTAGACACAGGCTAGACACAGGCTAGGCACACGCTATGCACATGCCAGTCTCAGGCAAGGCACAGGCTAGACACAGGCTAGACACTGGCTAGGCACAGGCTAGACACAGGCTAGACACTGGCTAGGCACAGGCTATGCACATGCCAGACTCAGGCAAGGCACAGGCTAGACACAGGCTAGACACTGGGTAGGCACAGGCTATGCACATGCCAGTCACAGGCAAGGCACAGGCTAGACACTGGCTAGGCACAGGCTAGACACTGGCTTGGCACAGGCTACACACTGGCTTGGCACAAACTAGACACTGGCTAAGCACAGGCTAGACACAGGCTAGAAACTGGCTAGGCTTAGGGTAGACACAGGCTAGACACTGGCTGGGCACAGGCTAGACACTGGCTAGGCACAGGCTATACACTGGCCAGGCACAGGCTAGACACAGGCTATGCACAGGCTAGACAAAGGCTAGACACTGGCTAGGCACAGGCTAGGCACTGGCTAGACTCTGGCTAGGCACACGCTATGCACATGCCTGTCTCAGGCAAGGCACGGGCTAAACACAGGCTAAACACAGGCTAGACACAGGCTAAACACATGCTAGAAACAGGCTAGACACAGGCTTGACAAGGCTAGACAGAGGCTATACACGGGCTAGGCACAGGCTAGAATCTGGCTATGCACAGGCTAGACACAGGTTAGACACAGGGTAGACACAGGCTAGACACAGACTAGACACTGGAAAGCACAGGCTAGACACAGGATAGACACAGGCTAGACTCTGGCTCTGCCCAGGCTAGACAGAGGCTAGACACTGGCTAGGCACAGGCTAGACACTGGCTTGGCACAGACTAGACACTGGCTAAGCTCAGGCTAGACACAGGCTAGAAACTGGCTAGGCACAGGCTAGACACAGGCTAGACACTGGCTGGGCACAGGCTTGACACTGGCTAGGCACAGGCTAGACACTAGCTAGGCACAGGCTAGACACAGGCTATACACTGGCTAGGCACAGGCTAGACACACGCTATGCACAGGCTAGACACTGGCTAGACACTGGCTAGGCACAGGCTAGGCAAAGGCTAGTCACGGGCTAGGCACACGCTATGCACATGCCTGTGTCAGGCAAGGCACAGGCTAGACACTGGCTAGGCACAGGCTATGCACATGCCAGTCACAGGCATGGCACAGGCTAGACACAGGCTAGACACTGGCTAGGCACAGGCTAGACACTGGCTTGGCACAGACTAGACACTGGCTAAGCACAGGCAAGACACAGGCTAGAAACTGGCTAGGCACAGGCTAGACACAGGCTAGACACTGGCTGGGCACAGGCTAGACACTGGCTAGGCACAGGCTAGACACAGGCTAGACACAGGCTAGAAACTGGCTGGGCACAGGCTAGACACTGGCTAGGCACAGGCTATGCACATGCCAGTCACAGGCAAGGCACAGGCTAGACACAGGCTAGACACAGGCTAGGCACAGGCTAGACACAGGCTAGGCACAGGCTAGACACAGGCTAGACACTGGCTAGGCACAGGCTATGCACACATGCCAGTCACAGGCAAGGCACAGGCTAGACACAGGCTAGACACAGGCTAGACACAGGCTAGACACAGGCTAGACACAGGCTAGACACAGGCTAGACACAGGCTAGACACAGGCTAGGCACAGGCTAGGCACAGGCTAGGCACAGGCTAGGCACAGGCTAGGCACAGGCTAGGCACAGGCTAGGCACAGGCTAGGCACTGGCTAGACACTGGCTGGGCACACGCTATGCACATGCCAGTCTCAGGCAAGGCACAGGCTAGACCCAGGCTAGACACTGGCTAGGCTCACGCTATGCACATGCCAGTCTCAGGCAAGGCACAGGCTAGACACAGGCTAGAAACTGGCTAGGCACAGGCTAGACACAGGCTAGACACAGGCTTGACACTGGCTGGGCCAGGTGGGCTAGACACTGGCTAGGCACCGGTTAGGCACAGGCTAGACACAGGCTAGACACAGGCTAGACACAGGCTAGACACAGGCTAGACACAGGCTAGACACAGGCTAGACACAGGCTAGGCACACGCTATGCACATGCCAGTCTCAGGCTAGACACAGGCTAGACACTGGCTAGGCACAGGCTAGACACAGGCTAGACACTGGCTAGGCACAGGCTATGCACATGCCAGACTCAGGCAAGGCACAGGCTAGACACAGGCTAGACACTGGGTAGGCACAGGCTATGCACATGCCAGTCACAGGCAAGGCACAGGCTAGACACTGGCTAGGCACAGGCTAGACACTGGCTTGGCACAGGCTACACACTGGCTTGGCACAAACTAGACACTGGCTAAGCACAGGCTAGACACAGGCTAGAAACTGGCTAGGCTTAGGGTAGACACAGGCTAGACACTGGCTTGGCACAGGCTAGACACTGGCTAGGCACAGGCTATACACTGGCTAGGCACAGGCTAGACACAGGCTATGCACAGGCTAGACAAAGGCTAGACACTGGCTAGGCACAGGCTAGGCACTGGCTAGACTCTGGCTAGGCACACGCTATGCACATGCCTGTCTCAGGGCAAGGCACGGGCTAAACACAGGCTAAACACAGGCTAGACACAGGCTAAACACATGCTAGAAAC
>JAEIFO010000055.1:0-7500 GCA_018903695.1 Zaprionus gabonicus
CAGTTGCTGAGGTTGAGCGCATTTGAACATTTCTTGGGAAATGTTGAGCCAGGAGACCCCCAGCATGACCTATGGCAAGTCACCAGACACATTAAGAGGCCAATAAAGCGAACCGCTGCAGTCCAACGATCAAACGGGACTTGGTGCCGCTCGGATGGCGACAGAGCCGAGGCTTTTGCCGACCACCTCTGTGATGCATTTACCCCCATCATAAGGTGCACTGAAGAGGAAGAAGAGACCACGCTACGCGCAGTCGATCAGCCTAGTCGCAGTCAACTACCCATTGAGCCGGCAACAATCGAGGAAATTGTACTGGAAATCAAAGGCCTCAAAAACAAGAAAGCTCCAGGTGCTGACGGCATTGAAGCTTCTGCCATCAAACTCCTTCCTCCCCCATGCATCCAACTGCTTGCTGATATATTCAACAGGTGCTTCCTGTTAGGCCACTTCCCCACCCCATGGAAACGAGCTGAAGTGATTCTTATCCCCAAGCCCGGCAAGCCTGAAGCCAATCTCGCCTCCTACCGTCCCATTAGCCTACTGGCGATACTCTCAAAAGTATTCGAAAGAATACTTTTGCGCAGAGTATTGCCTGTACTGGACGAGGCTGGTTTGATCCCGGATCACCAGTTTGGCTTCAGGCGCTCACACTCCACTCCGGAACAATGCCATCGGCTCGTTAGCACTATCCTCAATGCCTTCGAGGAAAAGAAGTACTGCTGTGCTGTCTTCTTGGACATCAAACAGGCGTTCGATAGAGTCTGGCACCCTGGGCTTCTACAAAAGCTCAACAACTGCCTACCACACTCGCAGTTTGTCTTACTAAAATCGTACCTTGAGGACAGGACCTTTCTAGTAAAGAGTGGTGAAGCCAAGTCGACAATTAAGACCATCAATGCTGGAGTGCCACAGGGCAGTGTTCTTGGCCCAATACTGTACACCATATACACAGCTGACCTCCCAATCATTTCGGACGAACGGCTCACAGTGGCAACCTTCGCTGACGACACGGCCTTCCTCGCAACAGCAGAAGCCGAAATGAACGCCTCGGAAAGCATTCAAAATCAGCTGGATGCTATCGAGCCTTGGCTGCGGAGATGGAATATCACGGTAAACGAGGACAAATCCGCCCAATCCACCTTTTACTCTGCGCAAGGGAGACTGCCCACCTGTCTCCCTCAACGGTGTGACCATCCCCGTTGATCCTTCGCCAAAGTACCTAGGAATGACGCTCGACAGGCGTCTTACATGGAGGCCGCATATCCTGCGCAAAAGGAAGCAAGCGGAGGAAAGGGTTAAGCAATACCTGTGGCTCATAGGCAGGCGCTCAAGGCTGAAAAATAGATTAAAGCTGCTGGTCTACAAAACCATTATCAAGCCAATCTGGACATATGGCATACAACTGTGGGGTACTACCAGCCACTCAAATCGGAGATCAATCCAACGATTTCAAAACAAGGCACTACGATTGGTTTCAGGAGCACATCCGTATCACGACAATGAAACAATCCATAAGGAACTAGGTGTGCCATGGGTCAAGGATGTAATCCAGATGGTCAGCCCTAGATATGTTGAGAAGCTCACCACCCCCCCCAACCCCTGGCCCTAAATCCACTTTACAACACCCAAAGCATAAGAAGGCCCAAAAAAACCCCCCCCCCAAACCCCCACAACAAAAAACTCAAATTAACCCCCCCCCCCCCCCCCCCCCCCCCCCACCCTTTCTCCCCACCCCCCAAAATTTTTTAAAACCCAATTTCCCCTTTTTATCTTTTTTTACCCCCCTTTTAATTTTTAAATTTTTTTTTTTTCCCCAAGGGAGCTTTTAAAAAAAAAAAAAACAATACAGATAAAAAAAAAAAAAAAAAAAAAAATTAATGGAAAGTTTTTTGGCAACCCAAAAATTATAAAAAAAATAAAAAATAAACAAATTACCTCTTTTTTTTTTTTTATATATATTTTATAAAAAATAATTTAATCAACTATATTTTTATACCTTTAAATAATATTGCCGGCAAGACAACACTCCACAGTCAATGAAATTTCACTTTTCGAAATTTTTCATATGACTTGCCTTGCGCGACATCACTCCACCTATATAGGTTTTTTGTCACGCCATCCGCAAACTGGTCCAATTTTCCATAGGAAATTTAAATTTTCATGATTTTATATGAAATTTTTGCTATATTCTTCTCACAACTCAAGTGATTTAACTTCTTTTCTTTACATATTAAATAATATAAGAAAATTGTCATAGAAAACACAAGTTAAGCAAAATTTCGTATGAAATAACATGAAGTCAAATTTTCCATATGATATGAAGTTAACTCACATAAATATGAAAATTTCATATGAAAAATTTTTTTGTCAAATTTTCAAAGTTAAGTCAAATTTCTATGAAATGGTTCTCACATAACATATGAAAATTTCATATGAAAAATTTTTTTGTCAAATTTTCAAAGTTAAGTCAAATTTCATATGAAATGAAGTTAAATCGCATATCATATGAAAATTTCATATGAAAAATTTTTTTGTCAAATTTTCAAAGTTAAGTCAAATTTCATATGAAATGAAGTTAAATCGCATATCATATGAAAATTTCATATGAAAAATTTTTTTGTCAAATTTTCAAAGTTAAGTCAAATTTCATATGAAATGAAGTTAAATCGCATATCATATGAAAATTTCATATGAAAAATTTTTTTGTCAAATTTTCAAAGTTAAGTCAAATTTCATATGAAATGAAGTTAAATCGCATATCATATGAAAAAATTTCATATGAAAAATTTTTTTGTTAAATTTTAAAGTTAAGTAAATTTCATATGAAATGAAGTTAAATGCATATCATATGAAAATTTCATATGAAAAATTTTTTTGTCAAATTTTCAAAGTTAAGTCAAATTTCATATGAAATGAAGTTAAATCGCATATCATATGAAAATTTCATATGAAAAATTTTTTTGTCAAATTTTCAAAGTTAAGTCAAATTTCATATGAAATGAAGTTAAATCGCATATCATATGAAAATTTCATATGAAAAATTTTTTTGTCAAATTTTCAAAGTTAAGTCAAATTTCATATGAAATGAAGTTAAATCGCATATCATATGAAAATTTCATATGAAAAATTTTTTTGTCAAATTTTCAAAGTTAAGTCAAATTTCATATGAAATGAAGTTAAATCGCATATCATATGAAAATTTCATATGAAAAATTTTTTTGTCAAATTTTCAAAGTTAAGTCAAATTTCATATGAAATGAAGTTAAATCGCATATCATATGAAAATTTCATATGAAAAATTTTTTTGTCAAATTTTCAAAGTTAAGTCAAATTTCATATGAAATGAAGTTAAATCGCATATCATATTTTCTTGTTTTTGATAAATTTCATATGATGAAAAATTTTTTTGTCAAATTTTCAAAGTTAAGTCAAATTTCATATGAAATGAAGTTAAATCGCATATCATATGAAAATTTCATATGAAAAATTTTTTTGTCAAATTTTCAAAGTTAAGTCAAATTTTATATGAAATGAAGTTAAATCGCATATCATATGAAAATTTCATATGAAAAATTTTTTTGTCAAATTTTCAAAGTTATGTCAAATTTCATATGAAATGTAGTTAAATCGCGTCACTAATATGATGACGAGTCATTTGGCTACCTTCAAAGAGTCTTTTGAAGTCCTGCCGTTAAACATTTACAAGATTGTACACATCTGACTTGTGTTAAATGTTATAAATGGACAGTAGGAATCTCATGTATTATTGCATATATGTCACTAAACTGATGACGAGTCATTTGGCTACCTTTAAAGAGACTTATCAAGTCCCGCCGTTGAACATATGGAAGATTGTACACATCTGACTTGTGTTAAATGTTATAAATGGACAGTAGGAATCTCATGTATTATTGCATATACGTCACTAAACTGATGACGAGTCATTTGGCTACCTTTAAAGAGACTTATCAAGTCCCGCCGTTGAACATATGGAAGATTGTACACATCTGACTTGTGTTAAATGTTATAAATGGACAGTAGGAATCTCATGTATTATTGCATATACGTCACTAAACTGATGACGAGTCATTTGGCTACCTTTAAAGAGACTTATCAAGTCCCGCCGTTGAACATATGGAAGATTGTACACATCTGACTTGTGTTAAATGTTATAAATGGACAGTAGGAATCTCATGTATTATTGCATATACGTCACTAAACTGATGACGAGTCATTTGGCTACCTTTAAAGAGACTTATCAAGTCCCGCCGTCGAACATATGGAAGATTGTACACATCTGACTTGTGTTAAATGTTATAAATGGACAGTAGGAATCTCATGTATTATTGCATATACGTCACTAAACTGATGACGAGTCATTTGGCTACCTTTAAAGAGACTTATCAAGTCCCGCCGTTGAACATATGGAAGATTGTACACATCTGACTTGTGTTAAATGTTATAAATGGACAGTAGGAATCTCATGTATTATTGCATATACGTCACTAAACTGATGACGAGTCATTTGGCTACCTTTAAAGAGACTTATCAAGTCCCGCCATGGAACATATGGAAGATTGTACACATCTGACTTGTGTTAAATGTTATAAATGGACAGTAGGAATCTCATCTATTATTGCATATACGTCACTAAAGTGATGACGAGTCATTTGGCTACCATGTTAATAGGATATAATGATTAAGACTATTGAATCATATATATAACTTTCATTTATATATTATATATAAATAAAAATATATGAAACATACTTAAAGCATATCACTCTTTCAATTTCCATGTAAACCCCACCACTTGGAGTTTTTCATTTATATTTAATTATAAAATGCTTATGTTTTATAATAAATAGCTTTTATTATGTATGTCGAATCATCAAGCAAAGGATAAGCTTCAGTGGATCGCAGTATGGCAGCTGCTCAACCACTTACAACACCTTGCCTGTTACAAAAGTCGTTTACAATTGATTCTAGGCTTTGTCATTGTATTAAATAATGTTTTTATATGTAACTAGCGCGGCATCAGGTGATCGAAGATCCTCCCAATTTACTATGTTACAAATAACATTGGCATCACATCCATTGTCGTTTATAAAGTAAATTATAAGCTTTAAATGGTTTAGAAGCCATACAATGCAAATTGCCCCTTATTTATCATTGCAGTCCAGCACGGATACGACCTTAGAGGCGTTCAGGCATAATCCAACGGACGTAGCGTCATACCACTGTTCGCTCGAACAAGTATTGTGCCATTGGTCCGTACCTGCGGTTCCTCTCGTACTACGCAGGAATGCTGTCGCAACAACGTTTTGTCATTAGTAGGGTAAAACTAACCTGTCTCACGACGGTCTAAACCCAGCTCACGTTCCCTTGCATGGGTGAACAATCCAACGCTTGGTGAATTTTGCTTCACAATGATAGGAAGAGCCGACATCGAAGGATCAAAAAGCGACGTCGCTATGAACGCTTGGCCGCCACAAGCCAGTTATCCCTATGGTAACTTTTCTGACACCTCTTGTTAAAAACTCTTTAAACCAAAAGGATCGATAGGCCGAGCTTTTGCTGTCCCTGTGTGTACTGAACACCGAGATCAAGTCAGCATTTGCCCTTTTGCTCTATGTGTGGTTTCTGTCCGCACTGAGCTGGCCTTGGGACACCTCCGTTATTATTTGAGAGATGTACCGCCCCAGTCAAACTCCCTACCTGGCAATGTCCTTGAATTGGATCATACCTGAGTAATTGGAGTTATACCAAATTAATAAATCAAAATTACATAAATGCACTCTCTCATTAATGAATTTGTTTGCGATTATATAACAAACTCGTGATACTTTGATCAAGAAGCTTGCATCAAAACCCAATACCATAAGATATAATAAATATATCCGTATAATGGCTAGGAAATGATACACGTTCCATTTAATCAAGTAAGTAAGGAAACAATAAGAGTAGTGGTATTTCATTGTCGATATCAAACCGAAGTCTAATATCTCCCACTTATTCTACACCTCTTATGTCTCCTTACACTGCCAGATTAGAGTCAAGCTCAAAAGGGTCTTCTTTCCCCGCTAATTATTCCAAGCCCGTTCCAGTTAGAGGCTATAAATAATGATAAATACTATTATAGGTACAGTAGTAATCTAGTTAACGCCCTGTCATGTGTGTTACTAATTAAATATAAATAGTTAAAAAACTAAACCTAATCCCATTATTAGTCAAGTTAATTACGCTATTAGGTTTATATCCCAATAACTTGCACATATGTTAGACTCCTTGGTCCGTGTTTCAAGACGGGTCCCGAAGGTATCCTGAATCTTTCGCATTGTTAATCGTACAAGTGCATATAATAAACACAAAAATCAATGATAATCATGCCATTATATAATTCCGAAGAATTAACGCACTGTAGTCATATAAGTCTATCAGTACTTTATCAAATTTATGACATTTATTTTGTGTTAAAACGCAAGCATTTTAATTTAAATAAACTATAAGCCATAATTTTTTGATAAATATGGGGTTATACTAATAGATTACAATGTCCTTATATGGAAAAAATGCACACTATCCTTATAATATTGTTTAAATATTACAATTCTAATGATGAATTTTCCATAACGGATATTCAGGTTCATCGGGCTTAACCTCTAAGCAGTTTCACGTACTATTTAACTCTCTATTCAGAGTTCTTTTCAACTTTCCCTCACGGTACTTGTTTACTATCGGTCTCATGGTTATATTTAGTTTTAGATGGAGTTTACCACCCACTTAGTGCTGCACTATCAAGCAACACGACTCTTTGGAAACACCATCTAGTAATCATCAACGTTATACGGGCCTAGCACCCTCTATGGGTAAATGGCCTCATTTAAGAAGGACTTAAATCGTTAATTTCTCATACTAGAATATTGATGTTCCATACACTGCATCTCACATTTGCCATATAGACAAAGTGACTTAGTGCTGAACTGATTTCTTTTCGCTCGCCGCTACTAAGAAAATCCTTGTTAGTTTCTTTTCCTCCCCTAATTAATATGCTTAAATTCAGGGGGTAGTCCCATATGAGTTGAGGTTGTATAAAACAATGTTATATTGAAATATTAAATATTTCAACAATATGATAAATACGAATGAAGGTCCATAATATTCACAAAAGTTTTCTTTATCGCATCAGTAATAAGAGGCAATTCTAGATGAAAAATAATCAAATTTTTTATGCTAGACATTCCTCAGTATTAATTGAATTGAAAAAAGAATTTATAATTCTTCATTTTTCTCATACAATTTTTATATTGAGATGTATTTTCATATAAATTTCATATTATGAATATATTGTATACATGTATACATATTATCCAATAATATACCATATGCTTAAAATTTATATAAATTTTAAACAACTTATTTAGCATAGTCTTACAACCCTCAACCATATGTAGTCCAAGCAGCACTCTAACGTTAATTAAAGTACATAACAGCATGGAC
>JAEIFO010000055.1:10000-12069 GCA_018903695.1 Zaprionus gabonicus
TTGTTATAATCTTACATTAGTTTTACGCCACGCTCTGCAATATCATTAACAACTTTTAGTTTTCGTACAATCTCAACAGCATTTTTAAAGTCTTTGTGATCATGCCACTTCGATGGATCTATGACTAAAAAAGATTTCGATAGATTCAACCGGTCGAAAAACTTAATACTATTTGTTGTAATGAAATGCGATAATTTTTTTGAAACAAAAGTTGACAAATCTCGTACTTTTAAATTAATGCGCTTAACGGAATCGTCATCTTTGTCTGTATCATCCGCAAAGGCTAATAAACGCTGTGCCATTTCTCGTTTTTCTGCGACAGTAACGTTATCATCGAATAGGGCCAATGTGATATTCTCGTCTGCCAGGTACCATAAATGATTACATGTCTTTTTGAGCACTGCCATTGAAATCCTCTCGTCCACTTCTCTGTATTTGTACATAGCCCGAATAAATTGAAAGTCTCTATTAGGAGCTTCAACGGCCAACGGGGATCTAAACCACAACCGTAATTAAAATTCACTATAAAAACAGACACATCACGCAAATACTTTTCTTCGTGTTTAGTTAAACGGAAGACTTCTCGAAAAAGGTATAGCTTCAGTGTATAAATTGCTTTTGACATCCAGCGAGCATGATGCATAGGGCCAGGCGGTCGGAAATTATGGCCTTCCGGAACTATTCCCAAAAAGAGAATTGTTAACTCTAATAGTTCGCGGTAGTCATTACGTGCATGATCTTTTTTCAATTGACATCGACAGAAATCAATGATCTGATTCTTTTCTTTGTTTATGCGTGTGGCGACATAATCATTTAGTATACCAAATTTAAAGAGTTTTTGGTCAATTTTGGCCCATGCTATTTGAAATCGTGCAAACAGAGGGACATTAACGCTTGAAGATCCAACACTTGATTCAAAAGCAGCTCGTAAATATAATTCACATATATGATGCCTGCATGGAAGATAAATCAAACTGCGTTCCAATAACTATTCTAACAAAACTGCCAAACCGTTAAATCTTCTGGAATTGGAGTTGTATCAAAACATGCAGCAACGATTTATACGAGATATTTCAACGCCAGTGGATGCAACTACTTTTGATACTCCCAAAAAGTTGTTCACCATCAGAATATGATATTATAATTGGTATTCTTTTGACTTTTTTTGACCAGTCAATTCTGGAAGTATTTTTCCATCCCAATGTACCACTGAAGTCATCTAAAATTAAAAAAAATCAACTTTTTCCAAAATGATGTGAACATTCAAAGAGTTGCAAGGTAATTATCAAGGTCTTTACAGCTTTTCTTCGCCGACTCAGATATATATTTCCTATTATCTTCTCGCAGCCGCTGCAAAGTTCTGGTATTGAAAGCGTATTCGTCGACATCATGACCTAAAGCTTCAACAACCGCAGAAATCAAATGCATAGCTGCATTATTTGAAATCTGCCATTTGTCCAACGATGAAAGAACTCGGGATGTTAAAAAGCTTTTCCTGCCTCTTTTTATAGGGGATAATTCTAAATCTGAACTTGAAATGTCCATATCTGCGCTTTTGCACACAGTTAACTTGCCTTATGCTTGGTAACTGCGATCCCAGAATATGAGGAGAGTCGTGGCCAAGTAAAAATATTACATCACTTGAACGTGATTTGGACATTTTGATTCGAACACGCTTTACACAATAAGTCGCGGTTAAAATTGTAAAAGAGTTGCACAGATTTTGTGTTCACACAATAATTGGAGTTATCGATATTCGATACTTGGAAAATACTCAATGAAATGAGGTAAAACCGCCAATTCTTAACCAATTTGAATAGTTGAAAGCATTTTGAAAAGAAAACTAAACGAACTATTTAAAATTAAGTTGATAGGAGCAATTTGCGACCTAAAACCTTAATTGCTCACAAAAAAAAAAACAGAATTTAAATCAAAAATACAACATTTTAGCCAAAAAATGCCTATATAAAACTTTTGGTTGAAAAATGCACCTCTAAACATTATCCGATCGGGCTAAAACTTTACATACTTAAGTTTTACACCAAAACGAACAATTTGAGACCATGAGA
>JAEIFO010000547.1:0-15477 GCA_018903695.1 Zaprionus gabonicus
CAAGCCTGTGTCTGTCCTGTGTCTGGCCTGTGTCAAGCTTGTGTCTGGCCTGTGTCTGGCTTGTGTCTGGCCTGTGTCTAGCCTGTGTCTAGCCTGTGTCTAGCCTGTGTCTAGCCTGTGCCTAGCCAGTGCCTTGCCAGTGTCTAGCCTGTGCCCAGCCAGTGTCTAGCCTGTGTCTAGCCTGTGCCTAGCCAGTTTCTAGCCTGTGTCTAGCCTTTGTCTAGCCTGTGTCTAGCCTGTGTTTAGCCTGTGTCTAGCCTTGTGTCTAGCCTGTGTCTAGCCTGTTTCTAGCCTGTGTCTAGCGCGTGTGTAGCCTGCGTCTAGCCTGTGTCTAGCCTGTGTCTAGCCTGTGTCCTAGTCTGTGTCTAGCCTTTGCCTAGTCTGTGTCTAGCCTTTGCCTAGTCTGTGTCTAGCCTTTGCCTAGACAGTGTCCCAGCCTGTGCCCAGCCAGTGTCTAGCCTGTGCCTAGCCAGTTTCTAGCCTGTGTCTAGCCTGTGCCTAGCCAGTGTTTAGTCTGTGCCAAGCCAGTGTCTAGCCTGTGTCTAGCCTGTGTCTAGCTTGTATCTAGCCTGTTTCTAGCCTGTGTCTAGCCTGTGACTAGCCTGTGCCTTGCCTGAAACAGGCATGTGCATAACGTGTGCCTAGCCAGTGTCTAGCCAGTGCCTAGCCTGTGCCTAGCCAGTGTCTAGCCTTTGTCTAGCCTGTGCATAGCCTGTGTCTAGCCTGTGCCTAGCCAGTGTATAGCCTGTGCCTAGCCAGTGTATAGCCTGTGCCTAGCCAGTGTCTAGCCAGTGTCTAGCCAGTGTCTAGTCTGTGCCAAGCCAGTGCCTAGCCTGTACCTAGCCAGTACCTAGCCTGTACCTAGCCAGTGCCTAGCCTGTACATAGCCACTGTCTAGCCTGTGCCTAGCCAGTGTCTGACCTGTGCCTAGACAGTGTCTAGCCTGTGCCCAGCCAGTGTCTAGCCTGTGCCTAGCCAGTTTCTAGCCTGTGTCTAGCCTGTGCTTAGCCAGTGTTTAGTCTGTGCCAAGCCAGTGTCTAGCCTGTGTCTAGCCTGTGTCTAGCCTGTGTCTAGCCTGTGTCTAGCCTGTTTCTAGCCTGTGTCTAGCCTGTGACTAGCCTGTGCCTTGCCTGAAACAGGCATGTGCATAACGTGTGCCTAGCTAGTGTCTAGCCAGTGCCTAGCCTGTGCCTAGCCAGTGTCTAGCCTGTGTTTGGCCAGTGTCTAGCCTGTGTTTGGCCTGTGTCTAGCCTGTGTCTAGCCTGTGTCTAGCCTGTGTCTAGCATGTGCCTAGCCTCTGCCTAGCCTGTACGTAGCCAGTGCCTAGCCTGTGCCCAGTCAGTGTCTAGCCTGTGTCTAGCCTGTGCCTAGCCAGTTTCTAGCCTGTGTTTAGCCTGTGCTTAGCCAGTGTCTAGTCTGTGCCAAGCCCGTGTCTAGCCTGTGTCTAGCCTGTGTCTAGCCTGTGTCTAGCCTGTTTCAAGCCTGTGTCTATGCTGTGTCTAGCCTGTGTCTAGCTTGTGTCTAGCCTGTGTCTAGCTTGTGTCTAGCCTGTGTCTAGCCTGTGTCTAGCCTGTGTCTAGCCTGTGTCTAGCCTGTGTCTAGCCTGTGTCTAGCCTGTGCCTAGCCAGTGCCTAGCCAGTGTCTAGCCTGTGCCCAGCCAGTGTCTAGCCTGTGTCTAGCCTGTGCCTAGCCAAATTCTAGCCTGTGTCTAGCCTTTGCTTAGCCTGTGTCTAGCCTGTGTTTAGCCTGTGTCTAGCCTGTGTCTAGCCTGTTTCTAGCCTGTGTCTAGCGCGTGTGTAGCCTGTGTCTAGCCTGTGTCTAGCCTGTGTCTAGCCTGTGTCTAGTCTGTGTCTAGCCTTTGCCTAGACAGTGTCTAGCCTGTGCCCAGCCAGTGTCTAGCCTGTGCCTAGCCAGTTTCTAGCCTGTGTCTAGCCTGTGCTTAGCCAGTGTTTAGTCTGTGCCAAGCCAGTGTCTAGCCTGTGTCTAGCCTGTGTCTAGCTTGTGTTTAGCCTGTTTCTAGCCTGTGTCTAGCCTGTGACTAGCCTGTGCCTTGCCTGAAACAGGCATGTGCATAACGTGTGCCTAGCCTGTGTCTAGCCTTTGCTTAGCCTGTGTCTAGCCTGTGTTTAGCCTGTGTCTAGCCTGTGTCTAGCCTGTTTCTAGCCTGTGTCTAGCGCGTGTGTAGCCAGTGTCTAGCCTGTGTCTAGCCTGTGTCTAGCTTGTGTTTAGCCTGTTTCTAGCCTGTGTCTAGCGTGTGACTAGCCTGTGCCTTACCTGAAACAGGCATGTGCATACCGTGTGCCTAGCCAGTGTCTAGCCAGTGCCTAGCCTGTGCCTAGCCAGTGTATAGCCTGTGCCTAGCCAGAGTCTAGCCTGTGTCTAGCCTGTGCCTAGCCAGTTTCTAGCCTGTGTCTAGCCTGTGCTTAGCCAGTTTCTGATCTGTGCCAAGCCAGTGTCTAGCCTGTGCCTAGCCAGTGTCTAGCCTGTGCCTTGCCTGAGACTGGCATGTGCATAGCCTGTGCCTAGCCAGTGTCTAGCATGTGTCTAGCCTGTGCCTTGCCTGAGACTGGCATGTGCATAGCGTGTGCCTAGCCAGTGTCTAGCCTGTGTCTAGCCTGTGCCTTGCCTGAGACTGGCATGTGCATAGCGTGTGCCTAACCAGTGTCTAGCCAGTGTCTAGCCTGTGCCTTGCCTGAGACTGGCATGTGCATAGCGTGTGCCTAACCAGTGTCTAGCCAGTGTCTAGCCTGTGTCTAGCATGTGCCTTGCCTGAGACTGGCATGTGCATAGCGTGTGCCCAGCCAGTGTCTAGCCAGTGCCTAGCCTGTGCCTTGCCTGTGCCTAGCCTGTGACTAGCCTGTGTCTAGCCTGTGCCTTGCATGTGACTGGCATGTGCATAGCCTGTGCCTAGCCTGTGTCTAGCCTGTGTCTAGCTTGTGCCTTGCCTGTGACTGGCATGTGCATAGCCTGTGCTTAGCCAGTGTCTAGCCTGTTTCTAGCCTGTGCCTTGCCTGAGACAGGCATGTGCATAGCGTGTGCCTAGCCAGTGTCTAGCCAGTGCCCTGCCTGTGCCTAGCCAGTGTCTAGCCTTTGTCTAGCCTGTGCATAGCCTGTGTCCTAGCCTGTGCCTAGCCAGTGTATAGCCTCTGTCTAGCCTGTGTCTAGTCTGTGTCTAGCCGGTGTCTAGCCGGTGTCTAGCCTATGCCTAGCCTGTGCCTAGCCTGTGTCTAGTCTGTGTCTAGCCTGTGTCTAGCCTGTGTCTAGCCTGTGTCTAGCCTGTGTCTAGCCTGTGCCTAGCCTGTGTCTAGCCTGTGTCTAGCCTGTGTCTGGCCTGTGTCTAGCCTGTGTCTAGCCTGTGTCTAGCCTGTGTCTAGCCAGTGTCTGCCTAGCCTGTGTCTAGCCTGTTAGCCTGTGCCTCTAGCATGTGTCTGGCCTGTGTCTAGCCTGTGTCTAGCCTGTGTCTAGCCTAGTGTCTAGCCAGTGTTAGCCAGTTTGCCTAGCCTGTGCCTAGCCAGTGTCTAGCCTGTGTCTAGCCTGTGCCTAGCCAGTGCCTAGCCTGTGCCCAGGCTGTGTCAGTGCCCTAGCCTGTGTCTAGCCTGTGCCAAGCCTGTGTCTAGCCTGTGTCTAGCCTGTGCCTAGCCTGTTTCTAGCCTGTGTCTAGCCTGTGTCTAGCCTGTGTCTAGCCTATGCCTAGCCTGTGTCTAGCCTGTGTCTAGCCAGTTTCTAGCCTGTGTCTAGCCTGTGTCTAGCCTGTGTCTAGCCTGTGTCTAGCCTGTGCTAGTCTAGCCAGTGTCTAGCCTGTGTCTAGCCTGTGTCTAGCCTGTGTCTAGCCTGTGTCTAGCCTGTGCCTAGCCAGTGTCTAGCCTGTGCCTAGCCAGTGTCTACCCAGTGCCCAAACCAGTGTCTAGCCTGTGCCTAGCCTGTGCCTGCCTAGCAAGTTTCTAGCCTGTGTCTAGCCTGTGCCTAGCCTCTGTGCCCAGCCAGTGTCTAGCTCTGTCTAGCCTGTGCCTAGCCAGTTTCTAGCCTGTGTCTAGCCTGTGCTTAGCCAGTGTCTAGTCTGTGCCAAGCCTGTGTCTAGCCTGTTTCAAGCCTGTGTGTAGCCTGTGTCTAGCTTGTGTCTAGCCTGTGTCTAGCCTGTGTCTAGCCTATGCCTAGCCAGTGTCTAGCCTGTGCCTAGCCAGTGTCTAGCCTGTGTCTAGCCAGTGTCTAGCCTGTGCCTAGCCAGTTTCTAGCCTGTGTCTAGCCTGTGTCTAGCCTGTGTCTAGCCTGTGTCTAGCCTGTGTCTAGCCTGTGTCTAGCCTGTGTCTAGCCTGTGTCTAGCCTGTGTCCAGCCTGTGTCTAGCCTGTGTCTAGCCTGTGTCTAGCCTGTGTCTAGCCTGTGTCTAGCCTGTGTCTAGCCTGTGTCTAGCCTGTGTCTAGTCTGTGTCTAGCCTGTGCCTAGCCAGTGTCTAGCCTGTGCCCAGCCAGTGTCTAGCCTGTGTCTAGCCTGTGCCTAGCCAGTTTCTAACCAGAGTCTAGCCTGTGTCTAGCCTGTGTCTAGCCTGTGTCTTGCCTGTGTCTAGCCTGTGTCTAGCCTGTGTCTAGCCTGTGTCTAGCCTGTGTCTAGCCTGTGTCTAGCCTGTGTCTAGCCTGTGTCTAGCCTGTGTCTCGCCTGTGTCTAGCCTGTGTCTAGCCTGTGTCTAGCCTGTGTCTAGCCTGTGTCTAGCCTGTGTCTAGCCTGTGTCTAGCCTGTGTCCTAGCCCTGTGCCTGGCCAGTGTCTAGCCTGTGTCTAGCCCTGTGTTTAGCCAGTGTCTAGCCTGTGTCTAGCCTGTGTCTAGCCTGTATCTAGCCTGTGTCTAGCCTGTGTCTAGCCTGTGTCTAGCCTGTGTCTAGCCTGTGTCTAGCCTGTGTCTAGCCTGTCTCTAGCCTGTGTCTAGCCTGTGTCTAGCTTGTCTAGCCTGTGTCTAGCCTGTGTCTAGCCTGTGTCTAGCCTGTGTCTAGCCTGTGTCTAGCCTGTGTCTAGCCTGTGTCTAGCCTGTGTCTAGCCTGTGTCTAGCCTGTGTCTAGCCTGTGTCTAGCCTGTGTCTAGCCTGTGTCTAGCCTGTGTCTAGCCTGTGTCGCCTAGCCTGTGTCTAGCCTGTGTCTAGCCTGTGTCTAGCCAGTGTCTAGCCTGTGTCTGGCCTGTGTCTGGCCTGTGCCTAGCCTGTGTCTGGCCTGTGCCTAGCCTTGTCTAGCCTCGTGTCAGCCTGTGTCTAGCCTGTGTCTAGCCTGTGTCTAGCCTGTGTCTAGCCTGTGTCTAGCCTGTGTCTAGCCTGTGTCTAGCCTGTGTCTAGCCTGTGTCTAGCCTGTGTCTAGCCTGTGTCTAGCCTGTGTCTAGCCTGTGTCTAGCCTGTGTCTAGCCTGTGTCTAGCCTGTGTCTAGCCTTGTGTCTAGCCTGTATCTAGCCTGTGTCTAGCCTGTGTCTAGCCTGTGTCTAGCCTGTGTCTAGCCTGTGTCTAGCCTGTGTCTAGCCTGTGTCTAGCCTGTATCTGGCCTGTGTCTAGCCTGTGTCTAGCCTGTGTCTAGCCTGTGTCTAGCCTGTGTCTAGCCTGTGTCTGGCCTGTGTCTAGCCTGTGTCTAGCCTGTGTCTAGCCTGTGTCTAGCCTGTGTCTAGCCTGTGTCTAGCCTGTGTCTAGCCTGTGTCTAGCCTGTGTCTAGCCTGTGTCTAGCCTGTGTCTAGCCTGTGTCTAGCCTGTGTCTAGCCTGTGTCTAGCCTGTGTCTGGCCTGTGTCTAGCCTGTGCCTAGCCTGTGTCTAGCCTGTGTCTAGCCTGTGTCTGGCCTGTGTCTAGCCTGTGTCTAGCCTGTGTCTAGGCTGTGTGTCTAGCCTGTGTCTAGCCTGTGTCTAGCCTGTGTCTAGCCTGTGTCTAGCCTGTGTCAAGCCTGTGTCTAGCCTGTGTCTAGCCTGTGCCTAGGTCTAGCCTGTGTCTAGCCTGTGTCTAGCCTGTGTCTAGCCTGTGTCTAGCCTGTGTCTAGCCTGTGTCTAGCCTGTGTCTAGCCTGTGTCTAGCCTGTGTCTAGCCTGTGTCTAGCCTGTGTCTAGCCTGTGTCTAGCCTGTGTCTAGCCTGTGCCTAGCTCATGTCTAGCCTGTGTCTAGCCTGTGCCTAGCCTGTGTCTAGCCTGTGTCTAGCCTGTGTCTAGCCTGTGCCCAGCCTGTGTCTAGCCTGTGTCTAGCCTGTGCCTAGCCTGTGTCTAGCCTGTGTCTAGCCTGTGCCTAGCCTGTGTCTAGCCTGTGTCTAGCCTGTGTCTAGCCTGTGTCTAGCCTGTGTCTAGCCTGTGTCTAGCCTGTGTCTGGCCTGTGTCTAGCCTGTGTCTAGCCTGTGTCTAGCCTGTGTCTAGCCTGTGTCTAGCCTGTGTCTAGCCTGTGTCTAGCCTGTGTCTAGCCTGTGCCTAGCCTGTAGTCTAGCCTGTGTCTAGCCTGTGTCTAGCCTGTGTCTAGCCTAGCCTGTGTCTAGCCTGTGTCTAGCCTGTGTCTAGCCTGTGTCTAGCCTGTGTCTAGCCTAGTGTCTAGCCTGTGTCTAGCCTGTGTCTAGCCTGTGTCTAGCCTGTGCCTAGCCTGTGCCTAGCCTGTGTCTAGCCTGTGTCTAGCCTGTGCCTAGCCTGTGCCTAGCCTGTGCCTAGCCTGTGTCTAGCCTGTGCCTAGCCTGTGTCTAGCCTGTGCCTAGCCTTTGTCTAGCCTGTGCCTAGCCTGTGTTCTAGCCTGTGTCTAGCCTGTGCCTAGCCAGTGTCTAGTCTGTGCCTAGCCGTGTCTAGCCTGTGTCTAGCCTGTGCCTAGCCTGTGTCTAGCCTGTGTCTAGCCTGTGTCTAGCCTGTGTCTAGCCTGTGCCTAGCCTGTGTCTAGCCTGTGCCTAGCCTGTGCCTAGCCTGTGTCTAGCCTGTGTCTAGCCTGTGCCTAGCCTGTGCCTAGCCTGTGTCTAGCCTGTGCCTGGCCTGTGTCTAGCCTGTGTCTAGCCTGTGCCTAGCCTGTCTAGCCAGTGCATAGCCTTGTGCCTAGCCAGTGTCTAGCCTGTGTCTAGCCTGTGCCTAGCCTGTGCCTAGCCTGTGTCTAGCCAGTGCCTAGCCTGTGCCTAGCCAGTGCCTAGCCTGTGTCTAGCCTGTGTCTAGCCTGTGCCTAGCCAGTGCCTAGCCTGTGCCTAGCCTGTATCTAGCCAGTGCCTAGCCTGTGCCTAGCCATTGTCTAGCCTGTGCCTAGCCAGTGTCTAGCCTGTGTCTAGCCTGTGTCTAGCCAGTGTCTAGCCAGTGTCTAGCCTGTGCCTAGCCAGTGTCTAGCCTGTGTCTAGCCTGTGTCTAGCCTGTGTGCCTAGCCTGTGTCTAGCCTGTGTCTAGCCTGTGTCTAGCCTGTGTCTAGCCTGTGCAGCCTGTGCCTAGCCAGTGTCTAGCCTGTGCCTAGCCTGTGCCTAGCCTGTGCTGCCAGTGTCTAGCCAGTGTCTAGCCTGTGTCTAGCCTGTGTCTAGCCTGTGTCTGGCCTGTGTCTAGCCTGTGTCTGGCCTGTGTCTAGCCTGTGTCTAGCCTGTGTCTAGCCCTGTGCCTAGCCTGTGTCTAGCCTGTGTCTAGCCTGTGCCTAGCCTGTGCCTAGCCTGTGTCTAGCCTGTGCCTAGCCTGTGTCTAGCCCTTTGCCTAGCCAGTGTGAGCCTGTGTCTAGCCTGTGTCTAGCCTGTGTTTAGCCTGTGTTTAGCCTGTGCCTAGCCTGTGTCTAGCCTGTGCCTAGCCAGTGTCTAGCCTGTGTCTAGCCTGTGTCTAGCCTGTGTCTAGCCATGTGTCTGGCCTGTGTCTAGCCTGTGTCTAGCCTGTGTCTAGCTGTAGCCTGTGTCTAGCCTTGTGTCTAGCCTGTGTCTAGCCCAGTGTCTAGCCTGTGTCCAGCCTGTGTCTAGCCAGTGTCTTGCCTGTGCCTGGCCTGTGTCTAGCCTTGTAGCCTGTGCCTAGCCTGTGTCTAGCCTGTGACTAGCCTGTGCCTAGCCTGTGTCTAGCCTGTGTCTAGCCTGTGTCTAGCCTGTGCCTTGCCTGTGACTAGCATGTGCATAGCTTATGCTGTCTAGCCAGTGTCCTAGCCTGTGTCTAGCCTCCCAGGCTGTGTTAGGCAGTGCTTAGCCTGTGTCTAGCCTGTGTCTAGCCTGTGCCTTGTGCCTAGCCTAGTGTCAGCCTGTGTCCAGCCTGTGCCTAGCCAGTGTCTAGCCTGTGTCTAGCCTGTGCCTAGCCTGTGTCTGCCATTGTTCAGCCTGTGCCCAGCCTGTGTCTAGCCTGTGTCTAGCCAGTGTGGCAGTGCATAGCCTGTGCCTAGCCAGTGTCTAGCCAGTGCCTAGCCTGTGCCTAGCCTGTGCCTAGCCTGTGCCTAGCCTGTGCCTAGCCTGTGTCTAGCCTGTGCCTAGCCTGTGTTTAGCACCTGTCTAGCCGTTTGTCTAGCCTGTGTCTAGCCTTGTGCCTGGCCAGTCTGCCTGTGCTAGCCTGTGCCTAGCCTGTGTCTAGCCTGTGTCTAGCTGCTATGTGCCTTGCCTGTGACTGGCATGTGCATAGCCTGTGCCTAGGCAGTGTCTGGCCTGTGTCCTGAGACAGGCATGTGCATAGCGTGTTAACAGCCAGTGTCTAGCCCGATCTTGGCCTGTACCTAGCCAGTGTCTGGCCTGTGTCCAGCCTTTGTTGCCTGTTTTTAGCCTGTGCAGCCTGTGCCTAGCCTGTGCCTAGCCAGTGTCAAGCCTCTGTCTGGCCTGTGTCTAGATCTGTGTCTGGCCGGTGTCTAGCCGTGTCTAGCCCTGTGCCTAGCCTGGTTAGCCTGTGACTGGCCTGTTGCCTAGCCTGTGTCTAGCCTGTGTCTGGCCTGTGTCTAGCCTGTGTCTAGCCTGTGCCTAGCATGACTGGTGTTAGCCTTGCCTAGCCTGTGGTCTGGCCTGTGTCTAGCCTGTGCCCTGTATTGCCTGTGTCACAGCCTGTGTCTAGCCTGTGCCTAGCCTGGATGTAGACTGGCAGTGTCTGGCCAGTGTCTAGCCTGTGTACCTAGCCAGTGTCTAGCCTGTGTCTGGCCGGTGTCTGGCCTTGCCTAGCTGTGCATAGCCTGTGCCAGCCTGTGTCTAGCCTGTGCCTAGCCTGTGCCTAGCCTGTGCCTAGCCTGTGCCTAGCCTGTGTCTGGCATGTGCCTAGCTGTGCCTAGCCAGTGTCTGGCCTGTGTCTAGCCTGTGCCTTGCCTGTGACTGGCATGTGCATAGCCTGTGCCCTAGCCAGTGTCTAGCCTGTGTCTAGCCTGTGACAGCTGGCATGTGCATAGCCTGTGCCTAGCCAGTGTCTATTAGCCTGTGTCTAGCCTGTGTCTGGCCTGTGTCTGTAGCCTGTGCCTAGCCTGTTGAGGCTGTGCATAGCCTGTATTGCCTGGCTGTGCCTGGCTGTGCCTGGCCTGTGCCTAGCCTGTGTCTAGCCAGTGTTTATTGTTCCTAGCCTGTGTTTAGCCTGTTGCCTAGCCAGTGTACAGTATAGCCTGAGCCTGTGTCTAGCCTTGTCTAGCCTGTGTCAGCCTGTGTCTGGCCTTGTCTAGGCCTGTGCCTGGTGTAGCCTAGCCTGTGCCTAGCCTGTGCCTAGCCTGTGTCTAGCCTGTCTTGCCTGTGTCTAGCCTGGCCAGTGCCTAGCTTGTGCCTAGCCTGTGTAGCTAGCCTGTGTCTAGCCTGTGTCTAGCCTGTGCCTAGCCTGTGCCTAGCCTGTGTCTAGCCTGTGCCTAGCCTGTGCCTAGCCTGTGCCTAGCCTGTGTCTAGCCTGTGCCTAGCCTGTGTCTAGCCTGTGTCTAGCCTGTGTCTAGCCTGTGTCTAGCCTGTGCCTAGCCTGTGTCTAGCCTGTGACTGGCCTGTGCCTAGCCTGTGCCCTAGCCTGTGTCTAGCCTGTGCCTAGCCAGAGCTGGCCTGTGCCTAGCCTGTGACTAGCCTGTGCCTAGCCTGTGCCTAGCCTGTGCCTAGCCTGTGCCTAGCCTGTGCCTAGCCTGTGCCTAGCCTGTGCCTAGCCTGTGTCTAGCCTGTGTCTAGCCTGCTAGCCTTCTAGCCTGTGTCTAGCCTGTGTCTGGCCTGTGTCTAGCCTGTGTCTAGCCTGTGTCGTAGGCCTGTGCCTAGCCTGTGTCTAGCCTGTGTCTAGCCTGTGCCTAGCCTGTGTCTAGCCTGTGTCTAGCCAGCCTGTGCCTAAGCCTGTGTCTAGCCTGTGTCTAGCCTGTGTCTAGCCTGTGTCTAGCCTGTGCCTAGCCTGTGCCTAACATGTGCCTAGCCTGTGCCTAGCCTGTGCCTAGCCTGTGCCTAGCCTGTGCCTAGCCTGTGCCTGGCTTGTGCCTAGCCTGTGCCTAGCCTGTGCCTAGCCTGTGCCTAGCCTGTGCCTAGCCTGTGCCTAGCCTGTGCCTAGCCTGTGCCTAGCCTGTGCCTAGCCTGTGTCTAGCCCTGTGCCTAGCCTGTGTCTAGCCTGTGTCTAGCCTGTGTTAGCCTGTGTCACTGGCCTGTGCCTAGTCCTGTGTCTAGCCTATTGTCTAGGCTGTGTCTAGCCTGTGTCCGGCCTGTGCCTGGCCTGTCTGTAGCCTGTGCCTAGCCTATGCCTAGCCCGTGTCTAGCCTGTGTCTGGCTTGTGCCTTGCCTGTGACTGGCATGTGCATAGCCTGTGCCTAGCCTGTGTCTAGCCTGTATGTCTAGCCTGTGCCTTAGCCAAAGTGTGCATAGCGTGTGCCTAGCCAGTGTCTGGCCTGTGCCTAGCCTGTGCCTTCCTAGATTCAGTGCCTAACCTATGCCTAGCCTGTGCCCTAGCATCTGTGTCTAGCCTGTGCCTAGCCAGTGTCAAACCTCTGTCTAGCCTATGTCTAGTCTTTCTGCCTGTCTAGGCAGTGTCTAGCCTGTGCCTAGCCTGGTTCCTAGCCTGTGCCTGGCCTGTGCCTGGCCAGTGTCTAGCCTGTGCCTGGCCAGTTTTCCTTGATTTTTAGCCTGTGCCTACGCTGTGCCTAGCCTGTGCCTTGCCTGTGCCTGGCCTGTGACTGGCCTGTGCATAGCCTGTGCCTAGCCTATTCCTGGATGTCTAGCCTGTGCCTTAGCCTGTGTCTAGCCTGTGTCTTGCCTGTGTCTTGCCTGTGCCTGGCAATGTGTTTAGCCTGTGTTTAACCAGTGTCTAGCCTGTGTCTAGCCTGTGTCTAGCCTGTGCCTTGCCTGTGTCTAGCCTGTGCCTAGCCTGTGTCTAGCCAGTGTCTAGCCTAGCCTGTGTCTAGCCTGTGCCTAGCCAGTGTCTAGCCTGTGCCTAGCCTAGACTGGATGTATAGCCTGTGCCTCAGCCAGTGTCTAGTCTGTGCCTAGCCAGTGTCTACCCTGTGCCTAGCCTGTGCCTGGCCTGGGCATGACTGTGACTATATTGCATAGCCTGTGCCTAGCCAGTGTCTAGCCTGTGTCTAGCCTGTGCCCAGCCTGTGACTGGCCTGAGCAAGCATGTGCCTAGCCTATTTTCTATCCTGTGCTAGCCTGTGCCTAGCCTGTGCCTAGCCCCTGCCTAGCCTGTGCTTAGCCTGTGCCTATGGCCAGTGTCTGGCATGTGTGTCTGGCAGCATGTGTCGCCTAGCCCGGAGACAGGCATGAAAGCCGCCTCTAGTGCCTAGCCAGGTATCTAGCCAGTGCCTGGCCCTTGACCACTGGCGGTGTCTAGCCTATCAGCCACCTGTGCACCAGCCTGTGTCCCTGTGTGCTGGCAGGTCCGCTTGGCACTGTCTGGCCTGTGTCTGGTCTTGTGTCCTGGCCAGAGAACCATCTAGCCGGTGTCACTGGCCTTCAGTGTCATGTTGCCACATTATAGCCTGTGCCTAGCCTGTGACTTGGGTGTGCCATAGCCAGTGTCTGGCCAGTGCCTAGCCCGTGCCTAGCCTGTGCCTAGCCTGTGTCTAGCCTGTGTGTCTAGCCTGTACCCTTGCCAGTGTTGGCATGTGCATAACTTATTACTTACCAAAGTGTCTAGCCTGTCTAGCCTGTGTCTAGCCTGTGCCTTGCCTGTGACTGGCATGTGCATAGCCTGTGTGCCTAGCCAGTGTCTAGCCTGTGTGATGTGCCTTGCCTGAGACTAGTTTCTATAGCGTGTGCCTGAGCCAGTGTCCTGGCCAGTGCCTAGCCTGTGCCCTGGCAGTGTCTAGCCTTTGTCTAGCCTGTGTCTAGCCTGTGTCTAGCCTGTGCCTTGCCTGTGACTGGCATGTGCATAGCCTGTGTCTAGCCTGTGTCTAGCCTGTGTCTAGCCTGTGCCTTGCCTGTGACTGGCATGTTATGGCCTGTGCCTGAGTCTTGGCCATAACGCCTGGCCTGTGCCTTGCCTGAGACTGGCATGTGCCATGCGTGTGCCTAGCCAGTGTCTGGCCTGTGTCCTAGCCTGTGCCTTGCCTGGGACTGGCATGTGCATGGCCTGTGCCTAGCCAGTGTCTGTACCTGTGTCTGCCTGTGCCTAGCCTGTGTCTAGCCTATGTCTATTACTTGTGCCTTGCCTGTGTTGGCATGTGCATAGCCTGTGCCTAGCCAGAAGTGTCTGTACCCAATGTCTAGCCTGTGTTCACCGCCTGTGCCTTGCTACAGGACTGGCATGTGCATGACGTGTGCCTGGCCAGTCATCTGGCCAGTGCCTAGCCTGTGCCTAGCCTGTGCCAAGCCTTGTGCCTGGCCTGTGCCTGGCCTGTCGTAGCCTGTGCCTGCCTGTGCCTAGCCTGTGCCTAGCCTGTGCCTAGCCTGTGCCTAGCCTGTGCCTAGCCTGTGCCTAGCCTGTGCCTAGCCTGTGCCCCTAGCCTGTGTCCTAATATATTGTTTTAGCCTGTGCCTTGCCTGTGACTGGCATGTGCATAGCCTGTGTAGCCAGTGTATGTACATGTTAGCCAGTCCTACCAGCCTGTGTCTAGCCTGTTGCTCGCCACTGTGTCTAGCTTTGTGTCTAGCCTGTGTGTATTATTGCTAGCCATCTGGTAGCCTGTGCCACCAATATAATGACCTGTCCCCAGCCTGTGGTGCCCTCAAGCCTGTGTCCCCTGGCCTGTGCCTTGCCTGTGACTGGCATGTGCACGCCTGTGCCTATTAGTCTCTAGCCTGTGTCTAGCCTGTGCCTAGCCTGGAGACAGGCAGTGTGCATAGCGTGTGCTAATAAGTGTCTAGCCAGGTGCTGGCGAGGTGTCTAGCCTTTGTCCTTAGCCTGTGCATAGCCTGTGTGCTGTGCCTAGCCGGTCTTGTTAGCCTCTGTCCTAGCCGATTGTCTAGCCTGTGTCTAGCCTGTGCTCACCTGTGCTATGTGACTGGCCTGTGCCTAGCCAGTGTCTAGCCTGTGTCTAGCCTGTGCCTTGCCTGTGACTGGCATGTGTGCATAGCCTGTGCCTAGCCAGTGTCTAGCCTGTGTCTATCTGTGCCTAGCCTGAGACAGGCATGTGCATAGCGTGTGCCTAGGCAGTGTCTAGCCAGTGCCTAGCCTGTGCCTAGCCAGTGTCTAGCCTTTGTCTAGCCTGTGCATAGCCTGTGTCTAGCCTGTGCCTAGCCAGTGTAAAGCCTCTGTCTAGCCTGTGTCTAGTCTGTGTCTAGCCGGTGTCTAGCCGGTGTCTAGCCTGTTCCTAGCCTGTGCCTAGCCTGTGACTGGCCTGTGCCTAGCCAGTGTCTAGCCAGTGCCTAGCCTGTGCCTAGCCTGTGCCTAGCCTGTGCCTAGCCTGCGTATAGCCTGTGTCTAGCCTGTGCCTTGCCTGTGACTGGCATGTGCATAGCCTGTGCCTAGCCAGTGTCTAGCCTGTGTCTAGCCTGTGTCTAGCCTGTGCCTTGCCTGAGACTGGCATGTGCATAGCGTGTGCCTAGCCAGTGTCTAGCCAGTGTAAAGCCTGTGCCTAGCCAGTGTATAGCCTCTGTCTAGCCGGTGTCTAGCCTGTGTCTAGCCTGTGCCTAGCCTGTGCCTAGCCTGTGACTGGCCTGTGCCTAGCCAGTGTCTAGCTTGTGTCTATCCTGTGCCTTGCCTGTGACTGGCATGTGCATAGCCTGTGCCTAGCCAGTGTCTAGCCTGTGTCCCTAGCCTGCCATGTCTAGCCTGTGCCCAGCCAGTGTCTAGCCTTTGTCTAGCCTGTGCATAGCCTGTGTCTAGCCTGTGCCTAGCCAGTGTAAAGCCTCTGTCTAGCCTGTGTCTAGTCTGTGTCTAGCCGGTGTCTAGCCGGTGTCTAGCCGGTGTCTAACATGTGCCTAGCCTGTGCCTAGCCTGTGACTGGAATGTGCCTAGCCAGTGTCTAGCCAGTGCCTAGCCTGTGCCTAGCCTGTGCCTAGCCTGTGTCTAGCCTGTGTCTAGCCTGTGCCTTGCCTGTGACTGGCATGTGCATAGCCTGTGCCTAGCCAGTGTCTAGCCTGTGTCTGGCCTGTGCCTTGCCTGAGACTGGCATTTGCATAGTGTGCCTGGCCGGTGTCTAGCCAGTGCCTGGCCTGTCCCCAGCACAGCCAGTGTCCTAGCCTTTGGCCACAGCCTGTGTCTAGCCTGTGTCTAGCCTGTTTAGCCTGTGACTGGCATGTGCATAGCCCTGTGTCTAGCCTGTGTCTAGCCTGTGTCTAGCCTGTGACTTGCCTGTGACTGGCATGTGCATAGCCTGTGCCTTGCCTGAGACTGGCATGTGCATGAAACGTGTGCCTAGCCAGTGTCTAGCCTGTGTCCTAGCCTGTGTCGCCTCTGCCTGAGACTGGCATGTGCATAACCTGTGCCTAGCCAGTGCCTAGCCAGTGTGTCTAGCCTGTGTCCCCTAGCCTGTGCCTAGCCTGTGTCTAGCCTATGTGTGCCTGTGACTGGCATGTGCATAGCCTGTGCCTAGCCAGTGTCTAGCCTGTGTCTAGCCTGTGCCTTGCCTGAGACTGGCATGTGTGCATAGCGTGTGCCTAGCCAGTCCCTGGCCAGTGCCTGGCCTGTGCCTAGCCTGTGCCCCCCCTAGCCTGTGCCTAGCCTGCTGTGCCCTCCTGTTTTTCCTGTGCCTAGCCTGTGCCTAGCCTGTGCCTAGCCTGTGCCTAGCCTGTGCCTAGCCTGTGCCTAGCCTGTGTCTAGCCTGTGTTTAGCCTGTGCCTTGCCTGTGACTGGCATGTGCATAGCCTGTGGCTAGCCAGTGTATAGCCTGTGTCTAGCCTGTGCCTAGCCAGTGTCTAGCCTGTGTCTAGCCAGTGCCTAGCCTGTGCCTAGCCAGTGTCTAGCCTTTGTCTAGCCTGTGCATAGCCTGTGTCTAGCCTGTGCCTATGTAATGATTATTTATCCTGTCCCTAGCCTGTGTCTAGAAATCTGTGTCTAGCCGGTGTCTAGCCTGTGTGCCTAGCCTGTGCCTTGCCCTGTGACTGGCATGTGCATGTAGCCTGTGGCTAGCCAGTGTCTGGCCTGTGTCTGGCTTGTTAACGCACCAGGTGGGCATGTGCATAGCGCGTGTGCCTGGCCTGTACAAAGCACTGTGCACTAAGCCCTGTGCCTATTATGTGACTGGCCTGTGTGCCTGTCCAGTGTCTAGCATGTG
>JAEIFO010000548.1:0-26984 GCA_018903695.1 Zaprionus gabonicus
CTAGGCAGGTTACACAGGCTATACACTGGCTAGGGACAGGCTAGGACACGGTCTAGACACTGGCTAGGCACTGGCTAGGCACTGGCTAGGCACAGGCTAGACACAGGCTAGACATAGGCTAGACACAGGCTAGACACAGGCTAGACACAGGCTAGCTAGACACAGGCTAGACACAGGCTAGACAAGCTAGACACAGGCTAGACAAAGGCTAGACACAGGCTTGAAACAGGCTAGACACAGGCTAGACACAGGCTAGACACAGGCTAGACACAGGCTAGGCACAGGCTAGACACAGGCTAGACACAGGCTAGGCACAGGCTAGACACAGGCTAGACATTGGCTGGGCACAGGCTAGGCAGAGGCTAGGCACTGGCTACGTACAGGCTAGGCAGAGGCTAGGCACATGCTAGACACAGGCTAGACACTGACTTGGCACAGACTAGACACTGGCTAAGCACAGGCTAGACACAGGCTAGAAACTGGCTAGGCACAGGTTACACAGAGGCTATACACTGGCTAGAGACAGGCTAGACACAGTCTAGACACAGGCTAGACACAGGCTAGACACTGGCTGGGCACAGGCTAGGCAGAGGCTAGGCACTGGCTACGTACAGGCTAGGCAGAGGCTAGGCACATGCTAGACACAGGCTAGACACAGGCTAGACACAGGCTAGACACATTCTAGACACAGGCTAGACACAGGCTAGACACGCTCTTGGCACAGACTAAACACTGGCTAAGCACAGGCTAGACACAGGCTAGACACAGGCTAGATAAAGGCTAGACACAGGCTAGACACTGGCTTGGCACGGATTAGACACTGGCTAAGCACAGGCTAGACACAGGCTAGAAACTGGCTAGGCACAGGCTAGACAGAGGCTATACACTGGCTAGACACAGGCCAGACACAGGCTAGACACAGGCTAGACACAGGCTAGACACATTCTAGACACAGGCTAGACACAGGCTAGACACGGGCTTGGCACAGACTGGACACTGGCTAAGCACAGGCGTGACACAGGCTAGACACAGGCTAGACACAGGCTAGACACAAGCTAGACACAGGCTAGACACAGGCTAGACACAGGCTAGAAACAGGCTAGATACAGGCTAGACACAGGCTAGACACAGGCTAGACACAGGCTAGACACAGGCTAGAAACTGGCTAGGCACAGGCTAGACAGAGGCTATACACTGGCTAGACCAGGCCAGACACAGGCTAGACACAGGCTAGACACAGGCTAGGAACAGGCTAGAAACTGGCTAGGCACAGGCTAGACACAAGCTAGACACAGGCTAGACACAGGCTAGACACAGGCTAGACACAGGCTAGACACTGGCTTGGCACGGATTAGACACTGGCTAAGAACAGGCTAGACACAGGCTAGAAACTGGCTAGGCACAGGCTAGACACAGGCTAGACACTGGCTGGGCACAGGATAGACACTGGCTAGGCACTGGCTAGGCACAGGCTAGACACAGGCTAAACACAGGCTAGACACAGGCTAGACACGGGCTTGGCACAGACTAGACACTGGCTAAGCACAGGCTAGACACAGGCTAGAAACTGGCTAGGCACAGGCTAGACACAGGCTAGACACTGGCTGGGCACAGGCTAGGCAGAGGCTAGGCAATGGCTACGTACAGGCTAGGCAGAGGCTAGGCACATGCTAGACAAAGGCTAGACACTGGCTTGGCACAGACTAGACACTGGCTAGACACAGACTAGACACAGGCTAGACACAGGCTAGACACAGGCTAGACACAGGCTAGAAACTGGCTAGGCACAGGTTACACAGAGGCTATACACTGGCTAGAGACAGGCTAGACACAGTCTAGACACTGGCTAGGCACTGGCTAGGCACAGGCTAGACACAGGCTAGACACAGACTAGACACAGGCTAGACACAGGCTAGACACAGGCTAGACACAAGCTAGACACAGGCTAGACACAAGCTAGACACAGGCTAGACAAAGGCTAGACACAGGCTTGAAACAGGCTAGACACAGGCTAGACACAGGCTAGACACAGGCTAGACACGGGCTTGGCACAGACTAGACACTGGCTAAGCACAGGCTAGACACAGGCTAGAAACTGGCTAGGCACAGGCTAGACATAGGCTAGACATTGGCTGGGCACAGGCTAGGCAGAGGCTAGGCACTGGCTACGTACAGGCTAGGCAGAGGCTAGGCACATGCTAGACACAGGCTAGACACTGACTTGGGACAGACTAGACACTGGCTAAGCACAGGCTAGACAGAGGCTAGAAACTGGCTAGGCACAGGTTACACAGAGGCTATACACTGGCTAGAGACAGGCTAGACACAGTCTAGACACAGGCTAGACACAGGCTAGAAACAGACTAGACACAGGCTAGAAACTGCCTTGGCACAGACTAGGCAGAGGCTTGGCACATGCTAGACACAGGCTAGACACAGGCTAGACACAGGCTAGACACAGGCAAGTCACAGGCTAGACACAGGCTAGAAACTGGCTAGGCACAGGCTAGACACAGGCTAGACACTGGCTGGGCACAGGCTAGACACTGGCTGGGCACAGGCTAGACACTGGCTAGGCACAGGCTAGACACAGGCTAGACACAGGCTAGACACAAGCTAGAGACAGGCTAGACACAGTCTAGACACAGGCTAGACACAGGCTAGAAACAGACTAGACACAGGCTAGACACAGGCTAGAAACTGGCTTGGCACAGACTAGACACTGGCTAAGCACAGTCTACAAACTGGCTAGACTCAGGCTGGGCACAGGCTAGACACTGGCTAGGCACAGGCTAGACACTGGCTAGGCAAAGGCTAGACAATGGCTATGAACAGGCTAGACAATGGCTAGGTACAGGCTAGGCACATACTTGACACAGGCTAGACACAGGCTAGACAAAGGCTAGACACAGGCTAGACACAGACTAGACACAGGCTAGACACAGACTAGACACAGGCTAGACAGAGGCTACACACTGGCTAGGCACAGGCTAGACTCTGGCTATGCACAGGCTAGACAAACGCTAGACACTGGCTAGGCACTGGCTAGATACTGGCTAGGCATACGCTATGCACATGCCAGTTTTAGGCAAGGCACAGGCTAGACACAGGCTAGACACTGGCTAGGCACAGGCTATGCACATGCCAGTCACAGGCAAGACACAGGCTAGGCACAGGCTAGACACAGGCTAGACACAGGCTAGCCACAGGCTAGACACAGGCTAGACACAGGCTAGACACAAGCTAGACACAGGCTAGACACAGGCTAGACACAGGCTAGACACAGGCTAGACACAGGCTAGACACAGGCTTGAAACAGGCTAGACACAGGCTAGACACAGGCTAGACACAAGCAAGACACAGGCTAGACACAAGCTAGACACAGGCTAGACACAGGCTAGACACAGGCTTGAAACAGGCTAGACACAGGCTAGACACAGGCTAGACACAGGCTAGACACAAGCTAGACACAGGCTAGACACAAGCTAGACACAGGCTAGACACAGGCTAGACACAGGCTTGAAACAGGCTAGACACAGGCTAGACACAGGCTAGACACGGGATTGGCACAGACTAGACACTGGCTAAGCACAGGCTAGACACAGGCTAGAAACTGGCTATGCACAGGCTAGACACAGGCTAGACACAGGCTAGACACAGGCTAGACACAGGCTAGACACAAGCTAGACACAGGCAAGGCACAAGCTAGACACAGGCTAGACACAGGCTAGACACAGGCTTGAAACAGGCTAGACACAGGCTAGGCACTGGCTAGGCACAGGCTAGACACAGGCTAGACACAGGCTAGACACAGGCTAGACACAGGCTAGACACAAGCTGGACACAGGCAAGGCACAAGCTAGACACAGGCTAGACACAGGCTAGACACAGGCTTGAAACAGGCTAGACACAGGCTAGACACAGGCTAGACACAGGCTAGACACAGGCTAGACACAGGCTAGACACGGGCTTGGCACAGACTAGACACTGGCCAAGCACAGGCTAGACACAGGCTAGAAACTGGCTAGGCACAGGCTAGACACAGACTAGACACTGGCTGGGCACAGGCTAGGCAGAGGCTAGGCACTGGCTACGTACAGGCTAGGCAGAGGCTAGGCACATGCTAGACACAGGCTAGACACAGGCTAGACACAGGCTAGACACAGGCTAGACACATTCTAGACACAGGCTAGACACAGGCTAGACACAGGCTAGACACGGGCTTGGCACGGATTAGACACTGGCAAAGCACAGGCTAGACACAGGCTAGACACAGGCTAGATACAGGCTAGACACAGGCTAGACACTGGCTTGGCACGGATTAGACACTGGCAAAGCACAGGCTAGACACAGGCTAGAAACTGGCTAGGCACAGGCTAGACAGAGGCTATACACTGGCTAGACACAGGCCAGACACAGGCTAGACACAGGCTAGACACAGGCTAGACACATTCTAGACACAGGCTAGACACAGGCTAGACACAGGCTTGAAACAGGCTAGACACAGGCTAGACACAGGCTAGACACAGGCTAGACACAGGCTAGACACAGGCTAGACACAGGCTAGACACAGGCTAGACACGGGCTTGGCACGGATTAGACACTGGCTAAGCACAGGCTAGACACAGGCTAGAAACTGGCTAGGCACAGGCTAGGCAGAGGCTAGGCACTGGCTACGTACAGGCTAGGCAGAAGCTAGGCACATGATAGACACAGGCTAGACACTGGCTGGGCACAGGCTAGACACTGGCTAGGCACTGGCTAGGCACAGGCTAGACACAGGCTAGACACAGGCTAGACACAGGCTAGACACAGGCTAGACACAAGCTAGACACAGGCAAGGCACAAGCTAGACACAGGCTAGACACAGGCTAGACACAGGCTTGAAACAGGCTAGACACAGGCTAGACACAGGCTAGACACAGGCTAGACACAGGCTAGACACAGGCTAGACACGGGCTTGGCACAGACTAGACACTGGCCAAGCACAGGCTAGACACAGGCTAGAAACTGGCTAGGCACAGGCTAGACACAGGCTAGACACTGGCTGGGCACAGGCTAGGCAGAGGCTAGGCACTGGCTACGTACAGGCTAGGCAGAGGCTAGGCACATGCTAGACACAGGCTAGACACAGGCTAGACACAGGCTAGACACAGGCTAGACACATTCTAGACACAGGCTAGACACAGGCTAGACACGGGCTTGGCACAGACTAAACACTGGCTAAGCACAGGCTAGACACAGGCTAGACACAGGCTAGATACAGGCTAGACACAGGCTAGACACTGGCTTGGCACGGATTAGACACTGGCTAAGCACAGGCTAGACACAGGCTAGAAACTGGCTAGGCACAGGCTAGACAGAGGCTATACACTGGCTAGACACAGGCCAGACACAGGCTAGACACAGGCTAGACACAGGCTAGACACATTCTAGACACAGGCTAGACACAGGCTAGACACAGGCTAGACACAGGCTAGACACAGGCTAGACACAGGCTAGACACAGGCTAGACACAGGCTAGACACAGGCTAGACACAGGCTAGACACAGGCTAGACACGGGCTTGGCACGGATTAGACACTGGCAAAGCACAGGCTAGACACAGGCTAGACACAGGCTAGATACAGGCTAGACACAGGCTAGACACTGGCTTGGCACGGATTAGACACTGGCAAAGCACAGGCTAGACACAGGCTAGAAACTGGCTAGGCACAGGCTAGACAGAGGCTATACACTGGCTAGACACAGGCCAGACACAGGCTAGACACAGGCTAGACACAGGCTAGACACATTCTAGACACAGGCTAGACACAGGCTAGACACAGGCTTGAAACAGGCTAGACACAGGCTAGACACAGGCTAGACACAGGCTAGACACAGGCTAGACACAGGCTAGACACAGGCTAGACACGGGCTTGGCACGGATTAGACACTGGCTAAGCACAGGCTAGACACAGGCTAGAAACTGGCTAGGCACAGGCTAGGCAGAGGCTAGGCACTGGCTACGCACAGGCTAGGCAGAAGCTAGGCACATGATAGACACAGGCTAGACACTGGCTGGGCACAGGCTAGACACTGGCTAGGCACTGGCTAGGCACAGGCTAGACACAGGCTAGACACAGGCTAGACACAGGCTAGACACAGGCTAGACACAAGCTAGACACAGGCAAGGCACAAGCTAGACACAGGCTAGACACAGGCTAGACACAGGCTTGAAACAGGCTAGACACAGGCTAGACACAGGCTAGACACAGGCTAGACACAGGCTAGACACGGGCTTGGCACAGACTAGACACTGGCCAAGCACAGGCTAGACACAGGCTAGAAACTGGCTAGGCACAGGCTAGACACAGGCTAGACACTGGCTGGGCACAGGCTAGGCAGAGGCTAGGCACTGGCTACGTACAGGCTAGGCAGAGGCTAGGCACATGCTAGACACAGGCTAGACACAGGCTAGACACAGGCTAGACACAGGCTAGACACAGGCTAGACACATTCTAGACACAGGCTAGACACAGGCTAGACACGGGCTTGGCACAGACTAAACACTGGCTAAGCACAGGCTAGACACAGGCTAGACACAGGCTAGATACAGGCTAGACACAGGCTAGACACTGGCTTGGCACGGATTAGACACTGGCTAAGCACAGGCTAGACACAGGCTAGAAACTGGCTAGGCACAGGCTAGACAGAGGCTATACACTGGCTAGACACAGGCCAGACACAGGCTAGACACAGGCTAGACACAGGCTAGACACATTCTAGACACAGGCTAGACACAGGCTAGACACGGGCTTGGCACAGACTGGACACTGGCTAAGCACAGGCGTGACACAGGCTAGACACAGGCTAGACACAGGCTAGACACAAGCTAGACACAGGCTAGACACAGGCTAGACACAGGCTAGAAACAGGCTAGACACAGGCTAGACACAGGCTAGACACAGGCTAGACACAGGCTAGACACAGGCTAGACACAGGCTAGACACAGGCTAGACACAGGCTAGACACAGGCTAGACACAGGCTAGAAACTGGCTAGGCACAGGCTAGACAGAGGCTATACACTGGATAGACACAGGCCAGACACAGGCTAGACACAGGCTAGACACAGGCTAGACACAGGCTAGACACAGGCTAGGAACAGGCTAGAAACTGGCTAGGCACAGGCTAGACACAAGCTAGACACAGGCTAGACACAGGCTAGACACAGGCTAGACACAGGCTAGACACTGGCTTGGCACGGATTAGACACTGGCTAAGAACAGGCTAGACACAGGCTAGAAACTGGCTAGGCACAGGCTAGACAGAGGCTATACACTGGCTAGACACAGGCCAGACACAGGCTAGACACAGGCTAGACACAGGCTAGACACTGGCTAGACACAGGCTAGGAACAGGCTAGAAACTGGCTAGGCACAGGCTAGACACAAGCTAGACACAGGCTAGACACAGGCTAGACACAGGCTAGACACAGGCTAGACACTGGCTTGGCACGGATTAGACACTGGCTAAGACACAGGCTAGACACAGGCTAGAAACTGGCTAGGCACAGGCTAGACAGAGGCTATACACTGGCTAGACACAGGCCAGACACAGGCTAGACACAGGCTAGACACAGGCTAGACACTGGCTAGAAACTGGCTAAACACAGGCTAGACACAGGCTAGACACAGGCTAGACAAAGGCTAGACACAGGCTAGACACAGGCTAGACACTGGCTAGAAACTGGCTAGGCACAGGCTAGACACAGGCTAGACACTGGCTGGGCACAATCTAAACACTGTCTAGGCAAAGGCTAGACACAGATTAGGCACAGGCTAGACACAGGCTAGACACAGGCTGGACACAGGCTAGACACAGACTAGACACAGGCTAGACACAGGCTAGACACAAGCTAGACACAGGCTAGACACAGGCTAGACACAGGCTAGACACAGGCTAGACACAGGCTAGACACAGGCTAGACACAGGCTAGACAAAGGCTAAACACAGGCTAGAAACTGGCTAGGCACAGGCTAGACACAGGCTAGACACTGGCTGGGCACAGGCTAGACACTGGCTAGGCACTGGCTAGGCACAGGCTAGACACAGGATAGACACAGGCTAGACACAGGCTAGACACAGGCTAGACACAGGCTAGACACAAGCTTGACACAGGCTAGACACAAGCTAGACACAGGCTAGACACAGGCTAGACACAGGCTTGAAACAGGCTAGACACAGGCTAGACACAGGCTAGACACGGGCTAGACACAGGCTAGACACAGGCTAGACACAGGCTAGACACATGCTAGACAAAGGCTAGACACAGGCTAGAAACTGGTTAGGCACAGGCTAGACACAGGCTAGACACTGGCTGGGCACAGGCTAGACACTGGCTAGGCACTGGCTAGGCACAGGCTAGACACAGGATAGACACAGGCTAGACACAGGCTAGACACGGGCTTGGCACAGACTAGACACTGGCTAAGCACAGGCTAGACACAGGCTAGAAACTGGCTAGGCACAGGCTAGACACAGGCTAGACACTGGCTGGGCACAGGCTAGGCAGAGGCTAGGCACTGGCTACGTACAGGCTAGGCAGAGGCTAGGCACATGCTAGACACAGGCTAGACACTGGCTGGGCACAGGCTAGACACTGGCTAGACACTGGCTAGGCACTGGCTAGGCACAGGCTAGACACAGGCTAGACACAGGCTAGACACAGGCTGGACACAGGCTAGACACAGGCTAGACACAAGCAAGACACAGGCTAGACACAAGCTAGACACAGGCTAGACAAAGGCTAGACACAGGCTTGAAACAGGCTAGACACAGGCTAGACACAGGCTAGACACGGGCTTGGCACAGACTAGACACTGGCTAAGCACAGGCTAGACACAGGCTAGAAACTGGCTAGGCACAGGCTAGACACAGGCTAGACACTGGCTGGGCACAGGCTAGGCAGAGGCTAGGCACTGGCTACGTACAGGCTAGGCAGAGGCTAGGCACATGCTAGACACAGGCTAGACACAGGCTAGACACAGGCTAGACACAGGCCAGACACAGGCTAGAAACTTGCTAGGCACAGGCTAGACACAGGCTAGACACAGGCTAGACACAGGCTTGACACAGGCTAGACACAGGCTAGACACAGGCTAGACACGGGCTTGGCACAGACTAGACACTGGCTAAGCACAGGCTAGACACAGGCTAGACACAGGCTAGACACAGGCTAGACACAAGCTAGACACAGGCTAGGCACAGGATAGAAACAGGCTAGACACAGGCTAGACACTGGCTTGGCACAGACTAGACACTGGCTAAGCACAGGTTAGACACAGGCTAGAAACTGGCTAGGCACAGGTTACACAGAGGCTATACACTGGCTAGAGACAGGCTAGACACAGTCTAGACACAGGCTAGACACAGGCTAGACACAGGCTAGACACAGGCTAGAAACAGACTAGACACAGGCTAGACACAGGCTAGAAACTGCCTTGGCACAGACTAGGCAGAGGCTAGGCACATGCTAGATACAGGCTAGACACAGGCTAGACACAGGCTAGTCACAGGCTAGACACAGGCTAGAAACTGGCTAGGCACAGGCTAGACACAGGCTAGACACTGGCTGGGCACAGGCTAGACAAGGGCTGAGCACAGGCTAGACACTGGCTAGGCACAGGCTAGACACAGGCTAGACACAGGCTAGACACAGGCTAGACACAGGCTAGACACAGGCTAGACACAGGCTAGACACAAGCTAGAGACAGGCTAGACACAGTCTAGACACAGGCTAGACACAGGCTAGAAACAGACTAGACACAGGCTAGACACAGGCTAGAAACTGGCTTGGCACAGACTAGACACTGGCTAAGCACAGTCTACAAACTGGCTAGGCGCATGCTAGACACAGGCTAGACACAGGCTGGGCACAGGCTAGACACTGGCTAGGCACAGGCTAGACACTGGCTAGGCAAAGGCTAGACAATGGCTATGAACAGGCTAGACAATGGCTAGGTACAGGCTAGGCACATACTTGACACAGGCTAGACACAGGGTAGACAAAGGCAAGACACAGGCTGGACACAGACTAGACACAGGCTAGACACAGACTAGACACAGGCTAGACAGAGGCTACACACTGGCTAGGCACAGGCTTGACTCTGGCTATGCACAGGCTAGACAAACGCTAGACACTGGCTAGGCACAGGCTAGGCACAGGCTAGATACTGGCTAGGCATACGCTATGCACATGCCAGTTTTAGGCAAGGCACAGGCTAGACACAGGCTAGACACAGGCTAGACACTGGCTAGGCACAGGCTATGCAAATGCCAGTCACAGGCAAGACACAGGCTAGGCACATTCTAGACACAGGCTAGACACAGGCTAGACACAGGCTAGACACAGGCTAGACACAGGCTAGACACAGGCTAGACACAGGCTAGATACTGGCTGGGCACAGGCTAGACACTGGCTAGGCACAGGCTAGACACAGGCTAGACACAGGCTAGACACAGGCTAGACACAAGGCTAGACACAGGCTAGACACAGGCTAGACACAGGCTAGACACAGGCTAGACACAGGCTAGACACATTCTAGACACAGGCTAGACACAGGCAAGACACAGGCTGGACACAGGCTAGACACAGGCTAGACACAGGCTAGACACAGGCTAGACACAGGCTAGACACAGGCTAGACACAGGCTTGACACTGGCTTGGCACGGATTAGACACTGGCTAAGCACAGGCTAGAAACTGGCTAGGCACAGGCTAGACAGAGGCTATACACTGGCTAGACACAGGCCAGACACAGGCTAGACACAGGCTAGACACTGGCTAAAAACTGGCTAGGCACAGGCTAGACACAGGCTAGACACTGGCTGGGCACAGGCTAGACACTGTCTAGGCAAAGGCTAGACACAGACTAGACACAGGCTAGACACAGGCTAGACACAGGCTAGACACAGGCTAGACACAGGCTAGACACAAGCTAGACACAGGCTAGACACAGGCTAGACACAGGCTAGACACAGGCTAGACACAGGCTAAACACAGGCTAGACACAGGCTAGACAAAGGCTAGAAACAGGCTAGAAACTGGCTAGGCTCAGGCTAGACACAGGCTAGACACTGGCTGGGCACAGGCTAGACACTGGCTAGGCACTGGCTAGGCACAGGCTAGACACAGGCTAGACACAGGCTAGACACAGGCTAGACACAGGCTAGACACAAGCTAGACACAGGCTAGACACAAGCTAGACACAGGCTAGACACAGGATAGACACAGGCTTGAAACAGGCTAGACACAGGCTAGACACAGGCTAGACACGGGCTTGGCACAGACTAGACACTGGCTAAGCACAGGCTAAACACAGGCTAGAAACTGGCTAGGCACAGGCTAGACACAGGCTAGACACTGACTAGGAACAGGCTAGGCAGAGGCTAGGCACTGGCTACGTACAGGCTAGACACAGGCTAGACACAGGCTAGACACAGGCTAGACACAAGCTAGACACAAGCTAGACACAGGCTAGACACAGGCTAGATACAGGCTAGACACAGGCTAGACACTGGCTTGGCACAGACTAGACACTGGCTAAGCACAGGCTAGACACAGGCTAGAAACTGGCAAGGCACAGGCTAGACAGAGGCTAGAAACAGGCTAGACACAGGCTAGAAACAGGCTAGACACAGGCTAGGCACAGGCTAGACACAGGCTAGACACAGGCTAGACACAGGCCAGACACAGGCTAGAAACTTGCTAGGCACAGGCTAGACACAGGCTAGACACAGGCTAGACACAGGCTAGACACGGGCTTGGCACAGACTAGACACTGGCTAGATACAGGCAAGACACAGGCTAGACACAGGCTAGACACAGGCTAGACACAGGCTAGACACAGGCTAGACACAGGCTAGACACAAGCTAGACACAGGCTAGACACAGGCTAGACACAGGCTAGACACAGGCTAGACACAGGCTAGACACAGGCTAGACACAGGCTAGACACAGGCTAGACAATGGCTAGACACAGGCTAGACACAGGCTAGACACATTCTAGACACAGGCTAGACACAGGCAAGACACAGGCTAGACACAGGCTAGATACAGGCTAGACACAGGCTAGACACAGGCTAGACACAGGCTAGACACAAGCTAGACACAAGCTAGACACAGGCTAGACACAGGCTAGATACAGGCTAGACACAGGCTAGACACTGGCTTGGCACAGACTAGACACTGGCTAAGCACAGGCTAGACACAGGCTAGAAACTGGCAAGGCACAGGCTAGACAGAGGCTAGAAACAGGCTAGACACAGGCTAGAAACAGGCTAGACACAGGCTAGGCACAGGCTAGACACAGGCTAGACACAGGCTAGAAAAGGCTAGACACAGGCAAGACACAGGCTAGACACAGGCTAGCCACAGGCTAGACTCTGGTTAGAAACTGGCTAGGCACAGGCTAGACACAGGCTAGACACTGGCTGGGCACAGGCTAGACACTGGCTAGGCACAGGCTAGACACAGACTAGACACAGGCTAGACACAGGCTAGATACAGGCTAGACACAGGCTAGACACAGGCTAGACACAGGCTAGACACAGGCTAGACACAGGCTAGACACAGGCTAGACACAGGCTAGACACAGGCTAGACACAGGCTAGACACAGGCTAGACACCGGCTAGACACAGACTAGACACAGGCTAGACAGAGGCTATACACTGGCTAGGCACAGGCTAGACACAGGCTATGCACAGGCTAGACAAAGGCTAGACACTGGCTAGGCACAGGCAGGGCACTGGCTAGACACTGGCTAGGCACACGCTATGCACATGCCTGTCTCAGGCAAGGCACATTCTAGAAACAGGCTAGACACTGGCTAAGCACAGGCTATGCACATGCCAGTCACAGGCAAGGCACAGGCTAGACACAGGCTAGACACAGGCTAGGCACAGGCTATGCACATGCCAGTCACATGCAAGGCACAGGCTAGACACAGGCTAGTCACAGGCTAGGCACAGGCAAGGCACAGGCTAGGCACAGGCTAGGCACTGGCTAGACACTGGCTAGGCACACGCTAAGCACATGCCAGTCTCAGGCAAGGCACAGGCTAGACACAGGCTAGGCACTGGCTAGACACTGGTTAGGCACACGCTATGCACATGCCAGTCTCAGGCAAGGCACAGGCTAGAGACAGGCTAGACACTGGCTAGGCACACGCTATGCACATGCTAGTCTCAGGCAAGGCACAGGCTAGACACATGCTAGACACTGGCTAGGCACAGGCTATGCACAGACTAGACACAGGCTAGACACAGACTAGACACAGGCTAGACAGAGGCTACACACTGGCTAGGCACAGGCTAGACTCTGGCTACACACTGGCTAGGCACAGGCTAGACTCTGGCTAGGCACAGGCTAGACAAACGCTAGACACTGGCTAGGCACTGGCTAGATACTGGCTAGGCATACGCTATGCACATGCCAGTTTTAGGCAAGGCACAGGCTAGACACAGGCTAGACACTGGCTAGGCACAGGCTATGCAAATGCCAGTCACAGGCAAGACACAGGCTAGGCACAGGCTAGACACAGGCTAGACACAGGCTAGACACAGGCTAGACACAGGCTAGACACAGGCTAGACACAGGCTAGACACAGGCTAGACACAGGCTAGACACAGGCTAGACACTGGCTGGGCACAGGCTACACACTGGCTAGGCACAGGCTAGACACAGGCTAGACACAGGCTAGACACAGGCTAGACACAGGCTAGACACAGGCTAGACACAGGCTAGACACATTCTAGACACAGGCTAGACACAGGCAAGACACAGGCTGGACACAGGCTAGACACAGGCTAGACACAGGCTAGACACAGGCTAGACACAGGCTAGACACAGGCTAGACACAGGCTAGACACAGGCTAGACACAGGCTAGACACAGGCTTGACACAGGCTTGACACTGGCTTGACACTGGCTTGGCACGGATAAGACACTGGCTAAGCACAGGCTAGAAACTGGCTAGGCACAGGCTAGACAGAGGCTATACACTGGCTAGACACAGGCCAGACACAGGCTAGACACAGGCTAGACACTGGCTAAAAACTGGCTAGGCACAGGCTAGACACAGGCTAGACACTGGCTGGGCACAGGCTAGACACTGTCTAGGCAAAGGCTAGACACAGACTAGACACAGGCTAGACACAGGCTAGACACAGGCTAGACACAGGCTAGACACAGGCTAGACACAGGCTAGACACAGGCTAGACACAGGCTAGACACAGGCTAAACACAGGCTAGACACAGGCTAGACAAAGGCTAGACACAGGCTAGAAACTGGCTAGGCTCAGGCTAGACACAGGCTAGACACTGGCTGGGCACAGGCTAGACACTGGCTAGGCACTGGCTAGGCACAGGCTAGACACAGGCTAGACACAGGCTAGACACAGGCTAGACACAGGCTAGACACAGGCTAGACACAGGCTAGACACAAGCTAGACACAGGCTAGACACAAGCTAGACACAGGCTAGACACAGGATAGATACAGGCTTGAAACAGGCTAGACACAGGCTAGACACAGGCTAGACACGGGCTTGGCACAGACTAGACACTGGCTAAGCACAGGCTAAACACAGGCTAGAAACTGGCTAGGCACAGGCTAGACACAGGCTAGACACTGACTGGGAACAGGCTAGGCAGAGGCTAGGCACTGGCTACGTACAGGCTAGGCAGAGGCTAGGCACATGCTAGACACAGGCTAGACACAGGCTAGACACAGGCTAGACACAGGCCAGACACAGGCTAGAAACTTGCTAGGCACAGGCTAGACACAGGCTAGACACAGGCTAGACACAGGCTAGACACAGGCTAGACACAGGCTAGACACAGGCTAGACACAGGCTAGACACAGGCTAGACACATTCTAGACACAGGCTAGACACAGGCAATACACAGGCTGGACACAGGCTAGACACAGGCTAGACACAGGCTAGACACAGGCTAGACACAGGCTAGACACAGGCTAGACACAGGCTAGACACAGGCTAGACACAGGCTAGACACAGGCTAGACACAGGCTAGACACAGGCTAGACACAGGCTAGACACAGGCTAGACACAGGCTAGACACAGGCTAGACACAGGCTAGACACTGGCTGGGCACAGGCTAGACACTGGCTAGGCACAGGCTAGACACAGGCTAGACACAGGCTAGACACAGGCTAGACACAGGCTAGACACAGGCTAGACACAGGCTAGACACAGGCTAGACACAGGCTAGACACAGGCTAGACACATTCTAGACACAGGCTAGACACAGGCAAGACACAGGCTGGACACAGGCTAGACACAGGCTAGACACAGGCTAGACACAGGCTAGACACAGGCTAGACACAGGCTAGACACAGGCTAGACACAGGCTAGACACAGGCTTGACACAGGCTTGACACTGGCTTGACACTGGCTTGGCACGGATAAGACACTGGCTAAGCACAGGCTAGAAACTGGCTAGGCACAGGCTAGACAGAGGCTATACACTGGCTAGACACAGGCCAGACACAGGCTAGACACAGGCTAGACACTGGCTAAAAACTGGCTAGGCACAGGCTAGACACAGGCTAGACACTGGCTGGGCACAGGCTAGACACTGTCTAGGCAAAGGCTAGACACAGACTAGACACAGGCTAGACACAGGCTAGACACAGGCTAGACACAGGCTAGACACAGGCTAGACACAGGCTAGACACAGGCTAGACACAGGCTAGACACAGGCTAGACACAGGCTAGACACAAGCTAGACACAGGCTAGACACAAGCTAGACACAGGCTAGACACAGGATAGATACAGGCTTGAAACAGGCTAGACACAGGCTAGACAAAGGCTAGACACAGGCTAGAAACTGGCTAGGCTCAGGCTAGACACAGGCTAGACACTGGCTGGGCACAGGCTAGACACTGGCTAGGCACTGGCTAGGCACAGGCTAGACACAGGCTAGACACAGGCTAGACACAGGCTAGACACAGGCTAGACACAGGCTAGACACAGGCTAGACACAAGCTAGACACAGGCTAGACACAAGCTAGACACAGGCTAGACACAGGATAGATACAGGCTTGAAACAGGCTAGACACAGGCTAGACACAGGCTAGACACGGGCTTGGCACAGACTAGACACTGGCTAAGCACAGGCTAAACACAGGCTAGAAACTGGCTAGGCACAGGCTAGACACAGGCTAGACACTGACTGGGAACAGGCTAGGCAGAGGCTAGGCACTGGCTACGTACAGGCTAGGCAGAGGCTAGGCACATGCTAGACACAGGCTAGACACAGGCTAGACACAGGCTAGACACAGGCCAGACACAGGCTAGAAACTTGCTAGGCACAGGCTAGACACAGGCTAGACACAGGCTAGACACAGGCTAGACACGGGCTTGGCACAGACTAGACACTGGCTAAGCACAGGCCTGACACAGGCTAGACACAGGCTAGACACAGGCTAGACACAGGCTAGACACAGGCTAGACACAGGCTAGACACAGGCTAGACACAGGCTAGACACAGGCTAGACACAGGCTAGACACATTCTAGACACAGGCTACATACAGGCAAGACACAGGCTAAACACAGGCTAGACACAGGCTAGACACAGGCTAGACACAGGCTAGACACAGGCTAGACACAGGCTAGACACAGGCTAGACACAGGTTAGACACAGGCTAGACACAAGCTAGACACAGGCTAGACACAGGCTAGACACAGGCTAGACACAGGCTAGACACAGGCTAGACAAAGGCTAGACACAGACTAGACACAGGCTAGACACATTCTAGACACAGGCTAGACACAAGCAAGACACAGGCTAGACACAGGCTAGATACAGGCTAGACACAGGCTAGACACAGGCTAGACACAGGCTAGACACAAGCTAGACACAAGCTAGACACAGGCTAGACACAGGCTAGAAACAGGCTAGATACAGGCTAGACACTGGCTTGGCACAGACTAGACACTGGCTAAGCACAGGCTAGACACAGGCTAGAAACTGGCAAGGCACAGGCTAGACAGAGGCTAGAAACAGGCTAGACACAGGCTAGAAACAGGCTAGACACAGGCTAGGCACAGGCTAGACACAGGCTAGACACAGGCTAGACACAGGCTAGACACAGACTAGACACAGGCTAGACACAGGCAAGACACAGGCTAGACACAGGCTAGACACAGGCTAGACTCTGGTTAGAAACTGGCTAGGCACAGGCTAGACACAGGCTAGACACTGGCTGGGCACAGGTTAGACACTGGCTAGGCACAGGCTAGACACAGACTAGACACAGGCTAGACACATGCTAGACACAGGCTAGACACAGGCTAGACACAGGCTAGACACAGGCTAGACACAGGCTAGACACAGGCTAGACACAGGCTAGACACAGGCTAGACACAGGCTAGACACAGGCTAGACACAGGCTAGACACAGGCTAGACACAGGCTAGACACAGGCTAGACACAGGCTAGACACAGGCTAGACACAGGCTAGACACAGGCTAGACACAGGCTAGACACAGGCTAGACACAGGCTAGACACAGGCTAGACACAGGCTAGAAACTGGCTAGACACAGGATAGACATAGGCCAGACACAAGCTAGACACAGGCTAGACACAAGCTAGACACAGGCTAGACACAGGCTACACACAGGCTTGAAACAGGCTAGACACAGGCTTGGCACAGACTAGACACTGGCTAAGCACAGGCTAGACACAGGCTAGAAACTGGCTAGGCACAGGCTAGACACAGGCTAGACACTGGCTGGGCACAGGCAAGGCAGAGGCTAGGCACTGGCTACGTACAGGCTAGGCAGAGGCTAGGCACATGCTAGACACAGGCTAAACACAGGCTAGACACAGGCTAGACACAGGCCAGACACAGGCTAGAAACTTGCTAGGCACAGGCTAGACACAGGCTAGACACTGGTTGGGCACTGGGTAGACACTGGCTAGGCACAGGCTAGACACAGAATAGACACAGGCTAGACACAGGCTAGACACAGGCTAGACACAGGCTAGACACAGGCTAGACACAGGCTAGACACAGGCTAGACACAGGCTAGGCACAGGCTAGACACAGGCTAGACACAGGCTAGACACAGGCTAGACACAGGCTAGACACAGACTAGACACAGGCTAGGCACAGGCTAGGCATAGGCTAGACACCGGCTAGACACCGGCCAGACACCGGCTAGACACAGACTAGACACAGGCTAGACAGAGGCTATACACTGGCTAGGCACAGGCTAGACACAGGCTATGCACAGGCTAGACAAAGGCTAGACACTGGCTAGGCACAGGCAGGGCACTGGCTAGACACTGGCTAGGCACACGCTATGCACATGCCTGTCTCAGGCAAGGCACATGCTAGAAACAGGCTAGACACTGGCTAAGCACAGGCTATGCACATGCCAGTCACAGGCAAGGCACAGGCTAGACACAGGCTAGACACAGGCTAGGCACAGGCTATGCACATGCCAGTCACATGCAAGGCACAGGCTAGACACAGGCTAGTCACAGGCTAGGCACAGGCAAGGCACAGGCTAGGCACAGGCTAGGCACTGGCTAGACACTGGCTAGGCACACGCTATGCACATGCCAGTCTCAGGCAAGGCACAGGCTAGACACAGGCTAGGCACTGGCTAGACACTGGTTAGGCACACGCTATGCACATGCCAGTCTCAGGCAAGGCACAGGCTAGACACAGGCTAGACACTGGCTAGGCACACGCTATGCACATGCTAGTCTCAGGCAAGGCACAGGCTAGACACATGCTAGACACTGGCTAGGCACAGGCTATGCACATGCCAGTCTCAGGCAAGGCACAGGCTAGACACAGGCTAGACACTGGCTAGGCACAGGGTATGCACATGCCAGTCACAGGCAAGGCACAGGCTAGACACTGGCTAGGCACAGGCTAGACACTGGCTTGGCACAGACTAGAAACTGGCTAAGCACAGGCTAGACACAGGCTAGAAACTGGCTAGGCACAGGCTAGACACAGGCTAGACACTGGCTAGGCACAGGCTATACACTGGCTAGGCACAGGCTAGACACAGTCTATGCACAGGCTAGACAAAGGCTAGACACTGGCTAGGCACAGGCTAGGCACTGGCTAGACACTGGCTAGGCACACGTTATGGACATGCCTGTTTCAGGCAAGGCACAGGCTAGTCACAGGCTAGACACAGGCTAGAAACAGGCTAGACACAGGCTAGACACAGGCTAGACACAGGCTAGACACAGGCTAGACACAGGCTAGACACTGGCTTGGCACAGACTAAACACTGGCTAAGCACAGGCTAGACACAGGCTAGAAACTGGCTAGGCACAGGCTAGACACTGGCTGGGCACAGGCTAGACACTGGCTAGGCACAGGTCAGACACTGGCTAGGCACAGGCTAGAAACTGGCTAGACACTGGCTGGGCACAGGCTAGACACTGGCTAGGCACAGGTCAGACACTGGCTAGGCACTGGCTAGGTACAGGCTAGACACAGGCTAGACACTGGCTAGGCACAGGCTATACGCTGGCTAGGCACAGGCTAGACACAGGCTATGCACAGGCTAGACAAAGGCTAGACACTGGCTAGGCACAGGCTAGGCACTGGCTAGACACGGGCTTGGCACAGACTAGACACTGGCTGGGCACAGGCTAGACACTGGCTAGGCACTGGCTAGGCACAGGCTAGACACAGGCTAGACACAGGCTAGACACAGGCTAGACACAGGCTAGACACAGGCCAGACACAGGCTAGACACAGGCTAGACACAGGCTAGACACAAGCTAGACACAGGCTAGACACAAGCTAGACACAGGCTAGACACAAGCTACAGGCTAGACACAGATAGCCTGGGCTGCTAGCCTACTAGCCTGTGCCTAGGCCTGTGCCTAGCCTGTGTCTAGCCTGTGGCCTGTCTAGCCTGTGCCTGTGTCTAGCCTGTGGCCTGGCCAGCCTGTGGCTAGCCTGTGCCTAGCCTGTGCTGTGTTTAGCCTGTGTCTAGCCTGTGTCTAGCCTGTGCCTAGCCTGGCTAGCCTGGCATGTGTGCCTGTGTCTGCCGTTTGCCTGTGCCTGGCCTGTGCTAGCCTGTGCCTAGCCAGTGTAGCCTGTCTAGCCAGTGTCTAGCCATGTGTCTAGTCTAGCCTGTGCCTTGCCTGTGCTGCATGTGTGCTAGCCTGTGTCTAGCGCCTGTGTCTGTAGCCAGTGCCAGCTGGCCTGTGTCTAGCCTGTGCCTAGCCAGTGTCTGGCCTGTGCCTAGCCTGTGTCTAGCCTGTGTCTAGCCTGTGCCTAGCCTGTGCCTAGCCAGTGTCTAGCCTGTGTCTAGCCTGTGTCTGGCCTGTGCCTAGCCTGTGTCTGGCTGTGTCTAGCCTGTGCCTAGCCTGCGGCTGTGCGCCAGTGTCTAGCCTGTGCCTAGCCAGTGTCTGGCCTGTGTCTAGCCTGTGTTTAGCCTGTGCCTAGCCTGTGTCTAGCCTGTGCCTGTGCCTAGCCAGTGGCCTGTGTCTAGCCTGTGCCTTTAGCCTGTGTCTAGCCTGTGCCTGCCAGTGTCCAGCCAGTGCCTAGCCTGTGCCTAGCCTGTGTCTAGCCTGTGTCTAGCCTGTGCCTTGCCTGTGACTGGCATGTGCATAGCCTGTGCCTAGCCAGTGTCTAGCCTGTGTCTAGCCTGTGCCTAGCCTGTGCCTAGCCAGTGTCTAGCCTGTGTCTAGCCTGTGCCTAGCCTGTGTCTAGCCTGTGTCTAGCCTGTGCCTAGCCTTGTCTAGCCTGTGTCTAGCCTGTGCCTAGCCTGTGCCTGGCCTGTGCATAGCCTGTGCCTAGCCTGTGTCTAGCCTGTGTCTGGCCTGTGTCTAGCCTGTGCCTAGCCTGTGTCTAGCCTGTTGGCCTGTGCCTTGCCTGTGTCTAGCCTGTGCCTAGCCTGTGCCTAGCCAGTGTCTAGCCTGTGTCTAGCCTGTGTCTAGCCTGTGTCTAGCCTGTGTTGGCTGTGCTGGCCTGTGTCTAGCCTGTGTCTAGCCTGTGTCTGAGCCTGTGTCTAGCCTGTGTCTAGCCTGTGTCTAGCCTGTGCCTAGCCTGTGACTGGCCTGTGCCTAGCCTGTGCCTAGCCAGTGTCTAGCCTGTGTCTAGCCTGTGCCTAGCCTGTGCCTAGCCTGTGCCTGGCCTGTGTCTAGCCTGTGTCTAGCCTGTGCCTAGCCTGTGTCTAGCCTGTGTCTAGCCTGTGTCTAGCCTGTCTAGCCTGTGTCACAGCCTGTGTCTAGCCTGTGTCTAGCTGTGTGCCTGGCCTGTGTGCCTGGCCTGTGTCTAGCCTGTGCCTAGCCTGTGTCTAGCCTGTGCCTAGCCTGTGCCTAGCCTGTGTCTAGCCTGTGCCACAGCCTGTGCCTAGCCTGTGCCTAGCCTGTGTCTAGCCTGTGTCTAGCCTGTGTCTAGCCTGTGCCTAGCCTGTGTCTGGCCTGTGTCTAGCCTGTGTCTAGCCTGTGTCTAGCCTGTGTCTAGCCTGTGCCTAGCCTGTGTCTAGCCTGTGTCTAGCCTGTGCCTAGCCTGTGTCTAGCCTGTGTCTGGCGTGCCTAGCCTGTGCCTAGCCAGTGTCTAGCCTGTGTCTAGCCTGTGCCTTGCCTGTGACTGGCCTGTGCCTAGCCTGTGCCTAGCCAGTGTCTAGCCTGTGTCTAGCCAGTGCCTAGCCTGTGCCTGGCCAGTGTCTAGCCTGTGTCTAGCCTGTGCCTTGCCTGAGACTGGCATGTGCATAGCGTGTGCCTAGCCTGTGTCTAGCCTGTGTCTAGCCTGTGTCTAGCCTGTGTCTAGCCTGTGTCTAGCCTGTGTCTAGCCTGTGTCTAGCCTGTGTCTAGCCTGTGTCTAGCCTGTGTCTAGCCTGTGCCTAGCCTGTGTCTAGCCTGTGTCTAGCCTGTGCCTAGCCTGTGCCTAGCCTGTGTCTAGCCTGTGTCTAGCCTGTGTCCTAGCCTGTGTCTAGCCTGTGTCTAGCCTGTGTCTAGCCTGTGTCTAGCCTGTGTCTAGCCTGTGTCTAGCCTGTTGCGTGTCTAGCCTGTGTCTAGCCTGTGTCTAGCCTGTGCCTAGCCTGTGTCTAGCCTGTGCTGCCTGTGCCTGGCCTGTGCCTAGCCTGTGCCTAGCCTGTGCCTGGCCTGTGCCTAGCCTGTGCCTGAGCCTGTGCTGGCCTGTGCCTAGCCTGTGTCTAGCCTGTGCCTAGCCTGTGTCTAGCCTGTGTCTAGCCTGTGTCTAGCCTGTGCCTAGCCTGTGTCTAGCCTGTGTCTAGCCTGTGTCTAGCCTGTGTCTAGCCTTGTGTGTCTGGCCTGTGTCTAGCCTGTGTCTAGCCTGTGTCTAGCCTGTGCCTAGCCTGTGTCTAGCCTGTGCCTAGCCTGTGTCTAGCCTGTGTCACAGCCTGTGTCTAGCCTGTGTCTAGCCTGTGTCTAGCCTGTGTCTGAGCCTGTGTCTAGCCTGTGTCTGAGCCTGTGTCTGGCCTGTGTCTAGCCTGTGTCTGCCTGTGCCTGCTGGCCTGTGCCTAGCCTGTGTCTGGCCTGTGTCTAGCCTGTGTTTAGCTTGTGCCTGTGTCTAGCCTGTGTGCCTGGCCTGTGTCTAGCCTGTGTCTAGCCTGTGTCTAGCCTGTGTCTAGCCTGTGTCTAGCCTGTGTCTAGCCTGTGTCTAGCCTGTGTCTAGCCTGTGTCTAGCCTGTGTCTAGCCTGTGTCTAGCCTGTGCCTAGCCTGTGCCTAGCCTGTGCCTAGCCAGTGTCTAGCCTGTGTCTAGCCTGTGCCTAGCCTGTGTCTAGCCTGTGTCTAGCCTGTGTCTAGCCTGTGTCTAGCCTGTGCCTAGCCTGTGTCACAGCCTGTGTCTAGCCTGTGCTGGCCTAGCCTGTGCCTAGCCTGTGTCTAGCCTGTGTCTAGCCTGTGTCTAGCCTGTGCCTAGCCTGTGCCTAGCCTGTGTCTAGCCTGTGTCTAGCCTGTGTCTAGCCTGTGTCTAGCCTGTGCCTAGCCTGTGTCTAGCCTGTGTCTAGCCTGTGTCTAGCCTGTGTCTAGCCTGTGTCTGGCCTGTGTCTAGCCTGTGTCTAGCCTGTGTCTAGCCTGTGTCTAGCCTGTGTCTAGCCTGTGTCTAGCCTGTGTCTAGCCTGTGTCTAGCCTGTGTCTGGCCTGTGCCTAGCCTGTGCCTAGCCTGTGCCTAGCCTGTGTCTGGCCTGTGTCTAGCCTGTGTCTAGCCTGTGTCTAGCCTGTGTCTGGCCTGTGTCTAGCCTGTGTCTAGCCTGTGTCTAGCCTGTGTCTAGCCTGTGTCTAGCCTGTGTCTAGCCTGTGTCACAGCCTGTGTCTAGCCTGTGTCTAGCCTGTGTCTAGCCTGTGTCTAGCCTGTGTCTAGCCTGTGCCTAGCCTGTGTCTGGCCTGTGCCTAGCCTGTGCCTAGCCTGTGTCTAGCCTGTGTCTAGCCTGTGCCTAGCCTGTGCCTGGCTGTGCCTAGCCTGTGCCTAGCCAGTGTCTAGCCTGTGTCTAGCCTGTGCCTAGCCTGTGTCTGGCCTGTGCCTAGCCTGTGTCTAGCCTGTGCCTAGCCTGTGCCTAGCCTGTGCCTAGCCTGTGCCTAGCCTGTGTCTAGCCTGTGCCCTGGCCAGTGCCTAGCCTGTGTCTGGCCTGTGTCTAGCCTGTGCCTAGCCTGTGTCTAGCCTGTGTCTAGCCTGTGCCTAGCCTGTGTCTAGCCTGTGTCTAGCCTGTGCCTAGCCTGTGTCTAGCCTGTGTCTAGCCTGTGTCTAGCCTGTGTCTAGCCTGTGTCTAGCCTGTGTCTAGCCTGTGTCTAGCCTGTGCCTAGCCTGTGTCTAGCCTGTGTCTAGCCTGTGTCTAGCCTGTGTCTAGCCTGTGCCTAGCCTGTGCCTAGCCTGTGTCTAGCCTGTGCCTAGCCTGTGTCTAGCCTGTGTCTAGCCTGTGCCTAGCCTGTGTCTAGCCTGTGTCTAGCCGTGTCTAGCCTGTGCCTAGCCAGTGTCTAGCCAGTGTCTAGCCTGTGTCTAGCCTGTGTCTAGCCTGTGTCTAGCCTGTGTCTAGCCTGTGTCTAGCCTGTGCCTAGCCTGTGTCTAGCCTGTGCCTAGCCTGTGTCTAGCCTGTGTCTAGCCTGTGTCTAGCCTGTGTCTAGCCTGTGTCTAGCCTGTGTCTAGCCTGTGTCTAGCCTGTGCCTAGCCTGTGTCTAGCCTGTGTCTAGCCTGTGTCTAGCCTGTGTCTAGCCTGTGTCTAGCCTGTGCCTAGCCTGTGCTGCCTCTAGCCTGTGCCTAGCCAGTGTCTAGCCTGTGTCTAGCCTGTGCCTAGCCGTGTCTGGCCTGTGTCTAGCCTGTGCCCTGGCCTGTGCCTAGCCTGTGTCTAGCCTGTGCCTAGCCTGTGCCTGGCCTGTGCCTAGCCTGTGTCTAGCCTGTGCCTAGCCTGTGTCTAGCCTGTGCCTAGCCTGTGACTAGCATGTGCCTAGCCTGTGCCTAGCCAGTGTCTAGCCTGTGCCTAGCCTGTGCCTAGCCTGTGTCTAGCCTGTGTCTAGCCTGTGTCTAGCCTGTGCCTAGCCTGTGTCTAGCCTGTGTCTAGCCTGTGCAGCCTGTGTCTAGCCTGTGTCTAGCCTGTGTCTAGCCTGTGTCTAGCCTGTGTCTAGCCTGTGTCTAGCCTGTGTCTAGCCTGTGTCTAGCCTGTGTCTAGCCTGTGTCTAGCCTGTGTCTAGCCTGTGTCTAGCCTGTGTCTAGCCTGTGTCTAGCCTGTGTCTAGCCTGTGTCTAGCCTGTGTCTAGCCTGTGTCGCCTGTGCCTAGCCTGTGCCTAGCCTGTGTCTAGCCTGTGTCTAGCCTGTGTCTAGCCTGTGTCTAGCCTGTCGTTAGCCTGTGTCTAGCCTGTGCCTAGCCTGTGTCTAGCCTGTGTCTGGCTGTGTCTAGCCTGTGCCTAGCCTGTGTCTAGCCTGTGTCTAGCCTGTGCCTAGCCTGTGACTGGCCTGTGCCTAGCCTGTGCCTAGCCTGTGTCTAGCCTGTGTCTAGCCTGTGTCTAGCCTGTGTCCAGCCTGTGCCTAGCCTGTGTCTAGCCTGTGTCTAGCCTGTGTCTAGCCTGTGTCTAGCCTGTGTCTAGCCTGTGTCTAGCCTGTGCCTAGCCTGTGCTGGCCTGTGTCTGGCCTGTGTCTAGCCTGTGCCTAGCCTGTGTCCGTGTCTAGCCTGTGTCTAGCCTGTGCCTAGCCTGTGTCTAGCCTGTGCCTAGCCATGTGTCTGGCCTGTGTCAAGCCTGTGTCTAGCCTGTGTCTAGCCGGTGTCTAGCCTGTGTCTAGCCTGTGTCTAGCCTGTGCCTTTGCCTGGCCTGTGCCTAGCCTGTGTCTAGCCTGTGTCTAGCCTGTGTCTAGCCTGTGTCTAGCTTGTGCCTAGCCTGTGTCTAGCCTGTGTCTAGCCTGTGTCTAGCCTGTGTCTAGCCTGTGTCTAGCCTGTGTCTAGCCTGTGCCTAGCCTGTGTCTAGCCTGTGTCTAGCCTGTGTCTAGCCTGTGTCTAGCCTGTGTCTAGCCTGTGTCTAGCCTGTGTCTAGCCTGTGTCTAGCCTGTGTCTAGCCTGTGTCTAGCCTGTGTCTAGCCTGTGTCTAGCCTGTGTCTGGCCTGTGCCTAGCCAGTGTCTAGCCTGTGTCTAGCCTGTGTCTAGCCTGTGTCTAGCCTGTGTCTAGCCTGTGTCTAGCCTGTGTCTAGCCTGTGCCTAGCCTGTGCCTAGCCAGTGTCTAGCCTGTGTCTAGCCTGTGTCTAGCCTGTGTCTAGCCTGTGTCTAGCCTGTGTCTAGCCTGTGTCTAGCCTGTGCCTAGCCTGTGTCTAGCCTGTGTCTAGCCTGTGTCTGGCCTGTGCCTAGCCAGTGTCTAGCCTGTGTCTAGCCTGTGCCTAGCCTGTGTCTAGCCTGTGTCTAGCCTGTGTCTAGCCTGTGTCTAGCCTGTGCCTAGCCAGTGTCTGGCCTGTGTCTAGCCTGTGCCTAGCCTGTGTCTAGCCCTGTGTCTAGCCTGTGTCTAGCCTGTGCCTAGCCTGTGTCTAGCCTGTGTCTAGCCTGTGCCTAGCCTGTGTCTAGCCTGTGCCCAGCCTGTGTCTAGCCTGTGTCTAGCCTGTGTCTAGCCTGTGTCTAGCCTGTGTCTAGCCTGTGTCTAGCCTGTGTCTAGCCTGTGCCTAGCCAGTGTCTAGCCTGTGTCTAGCCTGTGTCTAGCCTGTGTCTAGCCTGTGCCTAGCCTGTGTCTAGCCTGTGCCTAGCCTGTGCCTAGCCTGTGTCTAGCCTGTGCCTAGCCTGTGTCTAGCCTGTGTCTAGCCTGTGTCTAGCCTGTGTCTAGCCTGTGTCTAGCCTGTGTCTAGCCTGTGTCTAGCCTGTGTCTAGCCTGTGTCTAGCCTGTGTCTAGCCTGTGTCTAGCCTGTGTCTAGCCTGTGCCTAGCCTGTGACTGGCATGTGCCTAGCCTGTGCCTAGCCAGTGTCTAGCCTGTGTCTAGCCTGTGCCTAGCCTGTGTCTAGCCTGTGCCTAGCCTGTGTCTAGCCAGTGTCTAGCCTGTGCCTAGCCTGTGCCTAGCCTGTGTCTAGCCTGTGTCTAGCCTGTGTCTAGCCTGTGTCTAGCCTGTGTCTAGCCTGTGTCTAGCCTGTGTCTAGCCTGTGTCTAGCCTGTGTCTAGCCTGTGTCTAGCCTGTGCCTAGCCTGTGACTGGCATGTGCCTAGCCTGTGCCTAGCCTGTGCCCTAGCCTGTGCCTAGCCTGTGCATAGCCTGTGTCTGGCCTGTGTCTCTAGCCTGTGTCTAGCCTGTGTATGTGCCTATCTGTGCCTAGCCAGTGTCTAGCCTGTGCCTTGCCTGTGCCTGGCCTGTGTCTAGCCTGTGTCCTAGCCTGTGACTGGCAGTGCCTTAGCCTGTGCCTAGCCTGTGTCTGGCCTGTGTCTAGCCTGTGTCTAGCCTGTGCCTTGCCTGAGACTAGCATGTGCATAGCGTGTCCTAGCCAGTGTCTAGCCCAGTGCCTAGCCTGTGCCTG